>CM035134.1:145987040-146187040 GCA_020205605.1 Panax ginseng | reverse complement strand
TTCGGTCTCCGTATGTCGGAATCGAAATCTGCGTCGGTTATGTAGCGTGCCTAATACCTACAGCGGTCTTGTGTGTGTGTTTGCGTGGCGTTGGACCAGACGATGCGGGTTTCGGAGCTCTTTTTGGCTTTTGGCTAAGTGTTGTTGATTTTGCAAACTAAGCGATAACTTTCGGTCTCCGTATGCCGGAATCGAAATCTGCGTCGGTTATAGCGTGCCTAATACCTACAGTGGTCTTTGTGTGTGTGTTTGCGTGGCGTTCGGACCAGACGATCACGGGTTTTGGGCTCTTTTGGCTTTTTGGCTAAGTGTTGTTGATTTTGCAAACTAGGCGATAACTTTCGGTCTCCGTATGTCGGAATCGAATCTGCGTCGGTTATGTAGCGTGCCTAATACCTACAGCGGTCTTGTGTGTGTGTTTTGCGTGGCGTTGGACAGACGATCACGGGTTTGGGCTCTTTTTGGCTTTTTGGCTAAAAGTTTTTGATTTTGCAAACTAGGGCGATAACTTTCGGTCTCCGTATGCCGGAATCGAATCTGCGTCGGTTATATAGCGTGCCCTAATACCTCAGCAGTCTTTGTGTGTGTGTTTGCGTGGCGTTCGGACAGACGATCACGGGTTCGGGCTCTTTTGGCTTTTTGGCTAAGTGTTGTTCGAGTTTTTGCAAGCTAGGCGATAACTTTCGGTCTCCGTATGTCGGAATCGAAATCTGCGTCGGTTATATAGCGTGCCTAATACCTACAGCAGTCTTTGTGTGTGTGTTTTGCGTGGCGTTGAGACCAGACGATCACGGGTTTGGGCTCTTTTTGGCTTTTTGGCTAAGTGTTGTTCGATTTCATAAAGCTAAGGCGATAACTTTCGGTCTCCGTATGTCGGAATCGAAATCTGCGTCGGTTATATAGCGTACCCTAATACCTCTGTGGTCTTTGTGTGTGTGTGTGTTTGCGTGGCGTCGGACCAGACGATCACGGGTTTGGGCTCTTTTTGGCTTTTTGGCTAAGTGTTGTTTGATTTTGCAAACTAAGCGATAACTTTCGGTCTCCGTATGTCGGAATCGAAATCTGCGTCGGTTATATAGCGTGCCTAATACCTCAGCGGTCTTTGTGTGTGTGTGTTTGCGTGGCGTTGGACCAGACGATCACGGGTTTTGGGCTCTTTTGGCTTTTTGGCTAAGTGTTGTTGATTTATAAACTAGGCGATAACTTCGGTCTCCGTATGTCGGAATCGAAAGTACCGTCGATTTATGCAGCGTGCCTAATACCTACAGCAGTCTTTGTGTGTGTGTTTGCGTGGCGTTGGGACAGACGATCACGGGTTTGGGCTCTTTTTTTGGCTTTTTGGCTAAAGTGTTGTTGATTTTACATAAGCTAGGCGATAACTTTCGGTCTCCGTGTATCGGAATCGAAATCTGCGTCGGATTATAGCGATTATAGCGTGCCTAATACCTCTGTGGTCTTTGTGTGTGTGTTTGCGTGGCGTTGGACGAGACGATCACGGGTTTTGGGCTCTTTTTTGGCTTTTTGGCTAAGTGTTGTTGATTTTATGCAAACTAAGGCGATAACTTTCGGTCTCCGTATGTCGGAATCGAAATCTGCGTCGGTTATATAGCGTGCCTAATACCTCAGCGGTCTTTGTGTGTGTGTTTGCGTGGCGTTCGGACCAGACGATCACGGGTTTGGAGCTCTTTTTGGCTTTTGGCTAAGTGTTGTTGATTTTGCAAACTAGGCGATAACTTTCGGTCTCCGTATATCGGAATCGAAATCTGCGTCGGTTATATAGCGTGCCCTAATACTACAGTGGTCTTGTGTGTGTGTTTTGCGTGGCGTTCGGACCAGACGATCACGGGTTTGAGCTCTTTTGGCTTTTTGGCTAAGTGTTGTTCGATTTGCAAACTAGGCGATAACTTTCGGTCTCCGTATGTCGAATCGAAATCTGCGTCGGTTATATAGCGTGCCTAATACCTCTGTGGTCTTTGTGTGTGTGTTTGCGTGGCGTTGGACAGACGATCACGGGTTTGGAGCTCTTTTGGCTTTTTGGCTAAGTGTTGTTGATTTTTGCAAACTAGGCGATAACTTTCGGTCTCCGTATGTCGGAATCGAAATCTGCGTCGATTTATAGCGTGCCTAATACCTACAGCGGTCTTTGTGTGTGTGTTTGCGTGGCGTTGGACCCAGACGATCACGGGTTTTGGGCTCTTTTTGGCTTTTGGCTAAGTGTTGTTGATTTCGCAAACTAGGCGATAACTTTCGGTCTCCGTATGTCGGAATCGAAATCTGCGTCGGTTATATATAGCGTGCCCTAATACCTACAGCGGTCTTGTGTGTGTGTGTTTGCGTGGCGTTCGGACCAGACGATGCGGGTTTGGGCTCTTTTTGGCTTTTTGGCTAAGTGTTGTTGAGTTTAGCATAAACTAAGCGATAACTTCGGTCTCCGTATGTCGAGATCGAAATCTGCGTCGGTTATAGCGTGCCTAATACCTCAGCGGTCTTTGTGTGTGTGTTTTGCGTGGCGTTCGGACCAGACGATCACGGGTTTTGGGCTCTTTTTGGCTTTTTGGCTAAGTGTTGTTTGATTTTGCAAACTAAGCGATAACTTTCGGTCTCCGTATGTCGGAATCGAAATCTGCGTCGGTTATATAGCGTACCCTAATACCTACAGCGGTCTTGTGTGTGTGTGTTTGCGTGGCGTTCGGACGGACGATCACGGGTTTCGGAGCTCTTTTTGGCTTTTTGGCTAAGTGTTGTTGATTTTATAAACTAAGGCGATAACTTTCGGTCTCCGTATGTCGGAATCAATCTGCGTCGGTTATAGCGTGCCTAATACCTCTACAGCAGTCTTTGTGTGTGTGTTTGCGTGGCGTTCGGACAGACGATCACGGGTTTGAGGCTCTTTTTGGCTTTTTGGCTAAGTGTTGTTGATTTGCAAACTAGGCGATAACTTTCGGTCTCCGTATATCGGAATCGAAATCTGCGTCGGTTATAGCAGCGTGTGCCTAATACCTCTGTGGTCTTTGTGTGTGTGTTTGCGTGGCGTTCGGACCAGACGATCACGGGTTTGGGCTCTTTTTGGCTTTTTGGCTAAGTGTTGTTGATTTTGCAAACTAAGCGATAACTTTCGGTCTCCGTATGTCGAATCGAAATCTGCGTCGATTATATGTACGTACCCTAATACCTCAGTGGTCTTTGTGTGTGTGTTTTGCGTGGCGTTCGGACGAGACGATCACGGGTTTCGGGCTCTTTTTGGCTTTTTGGCTAAGTGTTGTTCGATTTTGCAAGCTAAGCGATAACTTTCGGTCTCCGTATGCCGGAATCGAAATCTGCGTCGATTATAGCGTGCCTAATACCTCTGTGGTCTTTGTGTGTGTGTTTGCGTGGCGTTCGGACCAGACGATCACGGGTTTGGGCTCTTTTTGGCTTTTTGGCTAAGTGTTGTTGATTTTGCAAACTAAGCGATAACTTTCGGTCTCCGTATGCCGAAATCAATCTGCGTCGGTTATATGTAGCGTGCCTAATACCTACAGCAGTCTTTGTGTGTGTGTTTGCGTGGCGTTGGACCAGACGATCACGGTTTTAGGCTCTTTTTGGCTTTTGGCTAAGTGTTGTTGATTTTCATAAACTAGGGCGATAACTTTCGGTCTCCGTATGTCGAATCGAATCTGCGTCGGTTATATAGCGTGCCTAATACCTACAGCGGTCTTTGTGTGTGTGTTTGCGTGGCGTTGGATGAGACGATCACGGGTTTGGGCTCTTTTTGGCTTTTTGGCTAAGTGTTGTTCGGTTTTGCAAACTAGGCGATAACTTTCGGTCTCCGTATGCCGGAATCAATCTGCGTCGGTTATAGCGTGCCTAATACCTACAGCGGTCTTTGTGTGTGTGTTTGCGTGGCGTTCGGACCAGACGATCACGGGTTTGGGCTCTTTTGGCTTTTTGGCTAAGTGTTGTTGATTTTATGCAAACAGGCGATAACTTTCGGTCTCCGTATGTCGGAATCAATCTACCGTCGGTTATATAGCGTGCCTAATACCTACAGCAGCGGTTTGTGTGTGTGTTTGCGTGGCGTTCGGAGAGAGACGATCACGGGTTTGGGCTCTTTTTGGCTTTTTGGCTAAGTGTTGTTGAGTTTTACAAACTAAGGCGATAACTTTCGGTCTCCGTATGTCGGAATCGAAATCTGCGTCGGTTATATAGCGTACCCTAATACCTACAGTGTCTTTGTGTGTGTGTTTGCGTGGCGTTCGGACCAGACGATCACGGGTTTGGGCTCTTTTTGGCTTTTTGGCTAAGTGTTGTTGATTTTTGCAAACTAAGGCGATAACTTTCGGTCTCCGTATGTCGGAATCAATCTGCGTCGGTTATATAGCGTGCCTAATACCTCTGTGGTCTTGTGTGTGTGTGTTTGCGTGGCGTTCGGACAGACGATCACGGGTTTGGGCTCTTTTTGGCTTTTTGGCTAAGTGTTGTTGAGTTTGCAAACTAGGCGATAACTTTCGGTCTCCGTATGTCGGAATCGAAATCTGCGTCGGTTATATAGCGTGCCTAATACCTACAGCGGTCTTTGTGTGTGTGTTTGCGTGGCGTTGGACAGACGATCACGGGTTTGGGCTCTTTTTGGCTTTTTGGCTAAGTGTTGTTTGTTTTGCAAACTAGGCGATAACGGTTCGGTCTCCGTATGTCGGAATCGAAATCTGCGTCGGTTTATGTAGCGTGCCTAATACCCTACAGTGGTCTTGTGTGTGTGTGTTTGCGTGGCGTTCGGACCAGACGATCACGGGTTCGGAGCTCTTTTGGCTTTTTGGCTAAGTGTTGTTGATTTTTGCAAACTAGGCGATAACTTTCGGTCTCCGTATGTCGGAATCGAAATCTGCGTCGATTATAGTAGCGTGCCTAATACCTCTGCAGTGTTGTGTGTGTGTTTGCGTGGCGTTCGGACCAGACGATGCGGGTTTGGGCTCTTTTTGGCTTTTTGGCTAAGTGTTGTTGATTTTGCAAACTAGGCGATAACTTTCGGTCTCCGTATGTCGGAATCAATCTGCGTCGGTTATATAGCGTGCCTAATACCTCAGCGGTCTTTGTGTGTGTGTTTGCGTGGCGTTCGGACCAGACGATCACGGGTTTGGGCTCTTTTTGGCTTTTGGCTAAGTGTTGTTGATTTTATAAACTAGGCGATAACTTTCGGTCTCCGTATGTCGAATCGAAATCTGCGTCGGTTATATAGCGTGCCCTAATACCCTACAGCGGTCTTTGTGTGTGTGTTTGCGTGGCGTTCGGACCAGACGATCACGGGTTTTGAGGCTCTTTTGGCTTTTTGGCTAAGTGTTGTTCGATTTTGCAAGCTAAGCGATAACTTTCGGTCTCCGTATGTCGGAATCGAATCTGCGTCGGTTATAGTAGCGTGCCTAATACCTACAGCGGTCTTTGTGTGTGTGTTTGCGTGGCGTTCGGACCAGACGATCACGGTTTGAGCTCTTTTTGGCTTTTTGGCTAAGTGTTGTTTGATTTTTGCAAACTAGGCGATAACTTTCGGTCTCCGTATGTCGGAATCGAGTCTGCGTCGGTTATAGCGTGCCTAATACCTACAGCAGTCTTTGTGTGTGTGTTTGCGTGGCGTTCGGACCAGACGATCACGGGGTTCGGGCTCTTTTTGGCTTTTTGGCTAAGTGTTGTTGATTTTTGCAAACTAAGGCGATAACTTTCGGTCTCCGTATATCGCCGAATCGAAATCTGCGTCGGTTATATAGCGTGCCCTAATACCTCTACAGCGGTCTTTGTGTGTGTGTTTGCGTGGCGTTCGGACGAGACGATCACGGGTTTGGGCTCTTTTTTGGCTTTTGGCTAAGTGTTGTTGAGTTTTGCAAACTAGGCGATAACTTTCGGTCTCCGTATATGCCGGATCGAAAATACCGTCGGTTATATAGCGTGCCTAATACCCTCAGCGGTCTTTGTGTGTGTGTTTGCGTGGCGTTCGGACAGACGATCGGGTTTTAGGCTCTTTTTGGCTTTTTGGCTAAGTGTTGTTCGATTTGCAAACTAGGCGATAACTTTCGGTCTCGTCCGTATCGAATCGGAATCGAAATCCGTCGGTTATAGCGATACCCTAATACCTCAGCGGTCTTTGTGTGTGTGTGTTTGCGTGGCGTTCCGGACGGACGATCACGGGTTTGGGCTCTTTTTGGCTTTTTGGCTAAGTGTTGTTGATTTTGCAAACTAGGCGATAACTTTCGGTCTCCGTATATCGGAATCAATCTGCGTCGGTTATATAGCGTGCCCTAATACCTCAGCGGTCTTGTGTGTGTGTGTTTGCGTGGCGTTCGGACCAGACGATGCGGGTTTTGGGCTCTTTTTGGCTTTTTGGCTAAGTGTTGTTTGATTTGCAAACTAGGCGATAACTTTCGGTCTCCGTATGTCGGAATCGAAATCTGCGTCGGTTATATAGCGTGCCCTAATACCTACAGCGGTCTTGTGTGTGTGTGTTTGCGTGGCGTTCGGACCAGACGATGCGGGTTTTGGGCTCTTTTTGGCTTTTTGGCTAAGTGTTGTTGAGTTTTGCAAACTAAGCGATAACTTTCGGTCTCCGTATGTCGAGAATCGGAATAGTGCCGTCGGTTATAGCGCGTGCCTAATACCTACCAGCGGTCTTTTTGTGTGTGTGTTTGCGTGGCGTTCGGACGGGACGATCACGGGTTTGGGCTCTTTTTGGCTTTTTGGCTAAGTGTGTTTCGATTAGCATAAGCTAAGGCGATAACTTCGGTCTCCGTATGTCGGAATCGAATCTGCGTCGGTTATGTAGCGTGCCCTAATACCTCAGCGGTCTTGTGTGTGTGTGTTTGCGTGGCGTTCGGATGAGACGATCACGGGTTTGGGCTCTTTTTGGCTTTTTGGCTAAGTGTTGTTGAGTTTTTGCAAGCTAGGCGATAACTTTCGGTCTCCGTATGTCGGAATCGAAATCTGCGTCGGTTATATAGCGCGTACCCTAATACCTACAGTGGTCTTTGTGTGTGTGTGTTTGCGTGGCGTTCGGACCAGACGATCACGGGTTTGGGCTCTTTTGGCTTTTTGGCTAAGTGTTTTTGTTTTATAAACTAAGCGATAACTTCGGTCTCCGTATGTCGGAATCGAAATCTGCGTCGGTTATAGCAGCGTACCCTAATACCTCAGCAGTCTTTGTGTGTGTGTGTTTGCGTGGCGTTCGGACGAGACGATCACGGGTTTGGCTCTTTTTGGCTTTTTGGCTAAGTGTTGTTCGGTTTTTGCAAACTAAGGCGATAACTTTCGGTCTCCGTATGTCGGAATCGAAATCTGCGTCGGTTATATAGCGTGCCCTAATACCTACAGCGGTCTTGTGTGTGTGTGTTTGCGTGGCGTTCGGACCAGACGATCGGGTTTGGGCTCTTTTTGGCTTTTTGGCTAAGTGTTGTTGATTTTATAAACTAAGCGATAACTTTCGGTCTCCGTATGTCGGAATCGAAATCTGCGTCGGTTATATAGCGTGCCTAATACCTCAGCGGTCTTTGTGTGTGTGTGTTTGCGTGGCGTTCGGATGAGACGATCACGGGTTTGGGCTCTTTTTGGCTTTTTGGCTAAGTGTTGTTGAGTTTGCAAACTAGGCGATAACTTTCGGTCTCCGTATGTCGGAATCGAAATCTGCGTCGGTTATATAGCGTGCCTAATACCTCTGGCGGTCTTTGTGTGTGTGTTTTGCGTGGCGTTCGGACAGACGATCACGGGTTTGGGCTCTTTTTGGCTTTTTTGCTAAGTGTTGTTCGTTTTTGCAAACTAAGCGATAACTTTCGGTCTCCGTATGCCGGAATCGAAATCTGCGTCGGTTATAGCAGCGTGCCCTAATACCTACAGCGGTCTTTGTGTGTGTGTTTGCGTGGCGTTCGGACAGACGATCTGGGTTTCGGGCTCTTTTTGGCTTTTTGGCTAAGTGTTGTTGATTTACATAAACTAGGCGATAACTTTCGGTCTCCGTATGTCGGAATGAAAGTCTGTCGGTTATATAGCGTGCCCTAATACCTCAGCGGTCTTTGTGTGTGTGTTTGTGCGTGGCGTTCGGAGGGACGATCACGGGTTTGGGCTCTTTTTGGCTTTTTGGCTAAGTGTTATTTGATTTTACATAAACTAAGCGATAACTTTCGGTCTCCGTATGTCGGAATCGAAATCTGCGTCGGTTATGTAGCGCCCTAATACCTCTGTGGTCTTTGTGTGTGTGTTTGCGTGGCGTTCGGAGAGACGATGCAGGTTTCAGGCTCTTTTTCGGCTTTTTGGCTAAGTGTTGTTGATTTTGCAAACTAAGCGATAACTTTCGGTCTCCGTATGTCGGGAAAATCTGCGTCGGTTATATAGCGTGCCCTAATACCTCTGTGGTCTTTGTGTGTGTGTGTTTGCGTGGCGTTCGGACCAGACGATGCGGGTTTAGGCTCTTTTGGCTTTTTGGCTAAGTGTTGTTGATTTTAGCAAACTAGGCGATAACTTTCGGTCTCCGTATGTCGGAATCGAAATCTGCGTCGGTTATATAGCGTGCCCTAATACCTCTGTGGTCTTTGTGTGTGTGTGTGTTTGCGTGGCGTTGGACGAGACGATCACGGGTTTTAGGCTCTTTTTGGCTTTTTGGCTAAGTGTTGTTGATTTTGCAAACTAAGCGATAACTTCGGTCTCCGTATGTCGGAATCGAAATCTGCGTCGGTTATATAGCGTGCCCTAATACCTACAGCAGTCTTTGTGTGTGTGTTTGCGTGGCGTTGGACCAGACGATCACGGGTTTGGGCTCTTTTTGGCTTTTTGGCTAAGTGTTGTTGAGTTTATGCAAACTAGGCGATAACTTTCGGTCTCCGTATGTCGGAATCGAAAGTACCGTCGGTTATATAGCGTACCTAATACCTAATACCTACAGTGGTCTTTGTGTGTGTGTTTGCGTGGCGTTCGGACCAGACGATCACGGGTTTTAGGCTCTTTTTGGCTTTTTGGCTAAGTGTTGTTTGATTTTGCAAACTAAGGCGATAACTTTCGGTCTCGTATGTCGGAATCGAAATCTGCGTCGTTTATAGCGTGCCCTAACCTCAGCGGTCTTTGTGTGTGTGTTTGCGTGGCGTTCGGACCGGACGATCACGGGTTTTGGGCTCTTTTTGGCTTTTGGCTAAGTGTTGTTGATTTTTGCAAACTAGGCGATAACTTTCGGTCTCCGTATGCCGGAATCGAAATCTGCGTCGGTTATGTAGCGTGCCCTAATACCTCAGCGGTCTTTGTGTGTGTGTGTTTGCGTGGCGTTCGGACGGACGATCACGGGTTTGGGCTCTTTTGGCTTTTTGGCTAAGTGTTGTTCGATTTTACATAAGCTAGGCGATAACTTTCGGTCTCCGTATGTCGGAATCGAAATCTGCGTCGGTTATAGCAGCGTGCCTAATACCTACTGTGGTCTTTGTGTGTGTGTTTTGCGTGGCGTTCGGACAGACGATCACGGGTTTTGGGCTCTTTTTGGCTTTTTGGCTAAGTGTTGTTGATTTTGCAAACTAGGCGATAACTTTCGGTCTCCGTATGTCGGAATCGAAATCTGCGTCGGTTATAGCGCGTACTAATACCTCAGCAGTCTTTGTGTGTGTGTTTGCGTGGCGTTCGGACCAGACGATCACGGGTTTGGGCTCTTTTTGGCTTTTTGGCTAAAGTGTTGTTTGATTTACATAAACTAGGCGATAACTTTCGGTCTCCGTATGTCGGAATGAAATCTGCCGTCGGTTATATAGCGTGCCCTAATACCTCTGTGGTCTTTGTGTGTGTGTGTTTGCGTGGCGTTCGGACCAGACGATCACGGGTTTGGGCTCTTTTTGGCTTTTTGGCTAAGTGTTGTTGATTTGCATAAGCTAAGGCGATAACTTTCGGTCTCCGTATGTCGGAATCGAAATCCGTCGGTTATATAGCGTGCCTAATACCTCAGTGGTCTTTGTGTGTGTGTTTGCGTGGCGTTCGGACCAGACGATCACGGGTTTTGGGCTCTTTTTGGCTTTTTGGCTAAGTGTTGTTGATTTTGCAAACTAGGCGATAACTTTCGGTCTCCGTATGTCGGAATCGAAATCTGCGTCGGTTATAGCGTGCCCTAATACCTCAGTGGTCTTTGTGTGTGTGTTTGCGTGGCGTTCGGACCAGACGATCGGGTTTTGGGCTCTTTTGGCTTTTTGGCTAAGTGTTGTTGAGTTTTGCAAAGCTAAGCGATAACTTTCGGTCTCCGTATGTCGGAATCGAAATCTGCGTCGGTTATAGCGTGCCCTAATACCTACAGCGGTCTTTGTGTGTGTGTGTTTGCGTGGCGTTGGACCAGACGATCACGGGTTTGGGCTCTTTTTGGCTTTTTGGCTAAGTGTTGTTGATTTTGCAAAGCTAGGCGATAACTTTCGGTCTCCGTATGTCGGAATCGAAATCTGCGTCGGTTATATAGCGTGCCCTAATACCTCAGTGGTCTTTGTGTGTGTGTTTGCGTGGCGTTCGGAGAGACGATCACGGGTTTGGGCTCTTTTGGCTTTTTGGCTAAGTGTTGTTGATTTTGCAAACTAAGCGATAACTTTCGGTCTCCGTATGTCGGAATCGAAGTCTGCGTCGGTTATATAGCGTGCCTAATACCTACAGCGGTCTTGTGTGTGTGTTTTGCGTGGCGTTCGGACCAGACGATCACGGGTTTTGGGCTCTTTTTGGCTTTTTGGCTAAGTGTTGTTTGATTTTGCAAACTAGGCGATAACTTTCGGTCTCCGTATGTCGGAATCGAAATACCGTCGGTTATATAGCGCGTGCCCTAATACCTCAGCAGTCTTTGTGTGTGTGTTTGCGTGGCGTTGGACCAGACGATCACGGTTTGGGCTCTTTTTTGGCTTTTTGGCTAAGTGTTGTTGATTTTGCAAACTAAGCGATAACTTTCGGTCTCCGTATGTCGGAATCGAATCTGCGTCGGTTATAGTAGCGTGCCCTATATACCTCTGTGGTCTTTGTGTGTGTGTTTGCGTGGCGTTGACCAGAACGATCACGGTTTGAGGCTCTTTTGGCTTTTTGGCTAAGTGTTGTTGATTTCTTAAACTAAGCGATAACTTTTCGGTCTCCGTATGTCGGAATCGGAATCGAGTCGTCGTCGGTTATATAGCGTGCCTAATACCTACAGCGGTCTTTTTGTGTGTGTGTTTGCGTGGCGTTCGGACGGATGGGACGATCACGGGTTTGGGCTCTTTTTTGGCTTTTTGGCTAAGTGTTATTTGATTTTGCAAACTAAGCGATAACTTTCGGTCTCCGTATGTCGGAATCGAAATCTGCGTCGGTTATGTCTAGCGATACCCCTCTCTGTGGTCTTTGTGTGTGTGTTTGCGTGGCGTTCGGAGACCAGACGATCACGGGTTTGAGGCTCTTTTTGGCTTTTTGGCTAAGTGTTGTTGATTTTTGCAAACTAAGCGATAACTTTCGGTCTCCGTATGCCGGAATCGAAATCTGCGTCGGTTATAGCGTAGCGTGCCTAATACCTACTGTGGTCTTGTGTGTGTGTGTTTGCGTGGCGTTCGGACAGACGATCACGGGTTTAGGCTCTTTTTGGCTTTTTGGCTAAGTGTTGTTTGGTTTCATAAAACTAAGCGATAACTTTCGGTCTCCGTATGTCGGAATCGAAATCTGCGTCGGTTATAGCGTGCCCTAATACCTCAGCGGTCTTTGTGTGTGTGTTTGCGTGGCGTTGGGGACGGACGATCACGGGTTTTGAGCTCTTTTTGGCTTTTTGGCTAAGTGTTGTTCGATTTTATAAACTAGGCGATAACTTTCGGTCTCCGTATATCGGAATCGAAATCTGCGTCGGTTATATAGCGTACCCTAATACCCTCAGCGGTCTTTGTGTGTGTGTTTGCGTGGCGTTGGATGAGACGATCACGGGTTTCGGGCTCTTTTGGCTTTTTGGCTAAGTGTTGTTGATTTTGCAAACTAAGCGATAACTTTCGGTCTCCGTATGTCGGAATCGAAATCTGCGTCGGTTATAGCGTGCCCTAATACCTCTGCGGTCTTTGTGTGTGTGTTTGCGTGGCGTTCGGACCAGACGATCACGGGTTTGGGCTCTTTTTGGCTTTTTGGCTAAGTGTTGTTGATTTTGCAAACTAAGCGATAACTTTCGGTCTCCGTATGTCGGAATCGAAATCTGCGTCGGTTATAGCGCGTGCCTAATACCTCAGCGGTCTTTGTGTGTGTGTTTGCGTGGCGTTCGGAGAGACGATCACGGGTTTGGGCTCTTTTGGCTTTTTGGCTAAGTGTTGTTGAGTTTTTTGCAAACTAAGCGATAACTTTCGGTCTCCGTATGTCGGAATCGAAATCTGCGTCGGTTATTATAGCGTGCCTAATACCTACAGCGGTCTTTGTGTGTGTGTTTGCGTGGCGTTCGGAATGAGACGATGCGGTTTTGGGCTCTTTTTGGCTTTTTGGCTAAGTGTTGTTGATTTTGCAAACTAGGCGATAACTTTCGGTCTCCGTATGTCGGAATCAATCTGCGTCGGTTATAGCGCGTGCCCTAATACCTACAGCGGTCTTTGTGTGTGTGTTTGCGTGGCGTTGGACCAGACGATCACGGTTTTTGGGCTTTTTTGGCTTTTTTGGCTAAGTGTTGTTGATTTTTGCAAACTAGGCGATAACTTTCGGTCTCCGTATGTCGAGAATCGAAATCAAATACCGTCGATTTATAGCGCGTGCCTAATACCTACAGCGGTCTTTGTTTGTGTGTGTGTTTGCGTGGCGTTCGGACCAGACGATGCGGGTTTGGGCTCTTTTGGCTTTTTGGCTAAGTGTTGTTTGATTTTGCAAACTAAGCGATAACTTTCGGTCTCCGTATGTCGGAATCGAAATCTGCGTCGGTTATAGTAGCGTACCCTAATACCTACAGTGGTCTTTGTGTGTGTGTGTTTGCGTGGCGTTCGGACCGGACGATCACGGGTTTTGGGCTCTTTTTGGCTTTTTGGCTAAGTGTTGTTGATTTTGCAAACTAGGCGATAACTTTCGGTCTCCGTATGTCGGAATAAAATCTGCGTCGGTTATATAGCGTACCCTAATACCTACAGCGGTCTTTGTGTGTGTGTTTGCGTGGCGTTCGGGACCAGACGATCACACGGGTTTTGAGCTCTTTTTGGCTTTTTGGCTAAGTGTTGTTGATTTGCAAACTAGGCGATAACTTTCGGTCTCCGTATGTCGGAATCGAAATCTGCGTCGGTTATAGCAGCGTACCCTAATACCTACAGCAGTCTTTGTGTGTGTGTGTTTGCGTGGCGTTCGGATGAGACGATCACGGGTTTCGGGCTCTTTTTTGGCTTTTTGGCTAAGTGTTGTTCGATTTTTGCAAACTAAGCGATAACTTTCGGTCTCCGTATGTCGGAATCGAAATCTGCGTCGGTTATATAGCGTGCCCCTAATACCCTACAGCAGTCTTTGTGTGTGTGTGTTTGCGTGGCGTTCGGACCAGACGATCACGGGTTTGGGCTCTTTTTGGCTTTTTTGGCTAAGTGTTGTTGATTTTGCAAACTAGGCGATAACTTTCGGTCTCCGTATGCCGGAATCAATCTGCGTCGGTTATATAGCGTGCCTAATACCTACTCTGTGGTCTTTGTGTGTGTGTTTTTGCGTAAAGCGTTCGGACCAGACGATCACGGGTTTGGGCTCTTTTTGGCTTTTTGGCTAAGTGTTGTTGAGATTTCAAACTAAGCTAAGGCGATAACTTTCGGTCTCCGTATGTCGGAATCGAAAATCTGCGTCGATTATATAGCGTGCCTAATACCTACAGCGGTGGTTTGTGTGTGTGTTTGCGTGGCGTTGGACCAGACGATCGGGTTTTGGGCTCTTTTGGCTTTTTGGCTAAGTGTTGTTGATTTTGCAAACTAAGCGATAACTTTCGGTCTCCGTATATCGAATCGAATCTGCGTCGATTATATAGCGTGCCTAATACCTCTGTGCAGTCTTTGTGTGTGTGTGTTTGCGTGGCGTTCGGACGGAGACGATCGCGGGTTTTGGGCTCTTTTGGCTTTTTGGCTAAGTGTTGTTGATTTTGCAAACTAGGCGATAACTTTCGGTCTCCGTATGTCGGAATCAATCTGCGTCGGTTATATAGCGTGCCCTAATACCTACAGCAGTCTTTGTGTGTGTGTTTGCGTGGCGTTCGGACAGACGATCACGGGTTTTGGGCTCTTTTGGCTTTTTGGCTAAGTGTTGTTGATTTTGCAAACTAGGCGATAACTTTCGGTCTCCGTATGCCGGAATCAATCTGCGTCGGTTATGTAGCGTGCCCTAATACCTCTGCGGTCTTGTGTGTGTGTTTGCGTGGCGTTCGGAGGAGACGATCACGGGTTTCGGGCTCTTTTCGGCTTTTTGGCTAAGTGTTGTTGATTTTGCAAACTAAGCGATAACTTTCGGTCTCCGTATGTCGGAATCGAAATCTGCGTCGGTTATAGCGTGCCTAATACCTACGCGGTGCTGTGTGTGTGTTTGCGTGGCGTTCGGACGGACGATGCGGGTTTGGGCTCTTTTTCGGCTTTTTGGCTAAGTGTTGTTCAGTTTTGCAAACTAGGCGATAACTCGGTCTCCGTATGTCGGAATCGAATCTGCGTCGGTTATATAGCGTGCCTAATACCTACAGCGGTCTTTGTGTGTGTGTTTGCGTGGCGTTCGGACGGACGATCACGGGTTTGGGCTCTTTTTGGCTTTTTGGCTAAGTGTTGTTTTGATTTTGCAAACTAAGCGATAACTTTCGGTCTCCGTATGTCGGAATCGAAATCTGCGTCGGTTATATAGCGTGCCTAATACCTACAGCGGTCTTGTGTGTGTGTGTTTGCGTGGCGTTCGGACCAGACGATCACGGGTTTGGGCTCTTTTGGCTTTTTGGCTAAGTGTTGTTGATTTTGCAAACTAGGCGATAACTTCGGTCTCCGTATGTCGGAATCGAATCTGCGTCGGTTATATAGCGATGCCTAATACCTACAGCGGTCTTTGTGTGTGTGTTTGCGTGGCGTTCGGACGAGACGATCACGGGTTTGGGCTCTTTTTTGGCTTTTTGGCTAAGTGTTGTTGATTTTCATAAACTAAGCGATAACTTTCGGTCTCCGTATGTCGGAATCGATCTGCGTCGGTTATATAGCGTGCCTAATACCTCAGCGGTCTTTGTGTGTGTGTTTGCGTGGCGTTCGGACCAGACGATCACGGGTTTTGGGCTCTTTTGGCTTTTTGGCTAAGTGTTGTTGATTTCGCATAAGCTAGGCGATAACTTTCGGTCTCCGTATGTCGGAATCGAAATCTGCGTCGATTTATATAGCGTACCCTAATACCTCTGTGCAGTCTTGTGTGTGTGTTTGCGTGGCGTTCGGACCAGACGACGATCACGGGTTTAGGCTCTTTTGGCTTTTTGGCTAAGTGTTGTTGATTTCATAAACTAGGCGATAACTTCGGTCGGTCTCCGTATGCCGGAATCGAAATCTGCGTCGGTTATAGCGTGCCTAATACCTACAGCGGTCTTGTGTGTGTGTGTTTGCGTGGCGTTGAGACCAGACGATGCGGGTTTCGGGCTCTTTTTGGCTTTTTGGCTAAGTGTTGTTGATTTACAAACTAAGCGATAACTTTCGGTCTCCGTATGTCGGAATCGAAATCTGCGTCGGTTATGTAGCGATACTACCTAATACCCTCAGTGGTCTTTGTGTGTGTGTTTGCGTGGCGTTGGACCAGACGATCACGGGTTTGGGCTCTTTTGGCTTTTTGGCTAAAGTGTTGTTGATTTTGCAAACTAAGCGATAACTTTCGGTCTCCGTATATCGGAATCGAAAATACCGTCGATTTATAGCGTACCCTAATACCCTACAGCGGTCTTTGTGTGTGTGTTTGCGTGGCGTTGAGACCAGACGATCACGGGTTTGGGCTCTTTTGGCTTTTTGGCTAAGTGTTGTTGATTTAGCAAACTAGGCGATAACTTTCGGTCTCCGTATGTCGGAATCGAAATCGTCGTCGGTTATAGTAGCGTGCCCTAATACCTCAGCGGTCTTTGTGTGTGTGTTTGCGTGGCGTTGGATGAGACGATCACGGGTTTTGGGCTCTTTTTGGCTTTTTGGCTAAGTGTTGTTTGATTTTGCAAACTAGGCGATAACTTTCGGTCTCCGTATGTCGGAATCGAAATACCGTCGGTTATATAGCGCGTGCCTAATACCTACAGCGGTCTTTGTGTGTGTGTTTGCGTGGCGTTGGACCAGACGATCGGGTTTGGGCTCTTTTTGGCTTTTTGGCTAAGTGTTGTTGATTTTATAAACTAAGCGATAACTTTCGGTCTCCGTATGTCGGAATCGAAATCTGCGTCGGTTTATAGCAGCGTGCCCTAATACCTACAGCGGTCTTTGTGTGTGTGTTTGCGTGGCGTTTCGGAGGAGACGATCACGGTTTTGGGCTCTTTTGGCTTTTTGGCTAAGTGTTGTTGATTTTGCAAGCTAGGCGATAACTTTCGGTCTCCGTATGTCGGAATAAAGTACCGTCGGTTTATAGCGTGCCCTAATACCTACAGCGGTCTTTGTGTGTGTGTTTGCGTGGCGTTCGGACCAGACGATCACGGGGTTTGGGCTCTTTTTGGCTTTTTGGCTAAGTGTTGTTGATTTTGCAAACTAAGCGATAACTTTCGGTCTCCGTATGCCGAATCAATCTGCGTCGGTTATATAGCGTGCCTAATACCTCAGCGGTCTTTGTGTGTGTGTTTGCGTGGCGTTGGGAGGGACGATCACGGAGTTTTGGAGCTCTTTTTGGCTTTTGGCTAAGTGTTGTTGATTTCACAAACTAAGGCGATAACTTTCGGTCTCCGTATGTCGGAATCGAATCTGCGTCGGTTATATAGCGTGCCTAATACCTACAGCGGTCTTGTGTGTGTGTGTTTGCGTGGCGTTCGGACGAGACGATCACGGGTTTGGGCTCTTTTTGGCTTTTTGGCTAAGTGTTTGTTGAGTTTTGCGGTTGCTAGGCGATAACTTTCGGTCTCCGTATGTCGGAATCGAAATCTGCGTCGGTTATAGCGTGCCTAATACCTACAGTGGTCTTTGTGTGTGTGTTTGCGTGGCGTTCGTGGCCGGACGATCACGGGTTTGGGCTCTTTTTGGCTTTTTGGCTAAGTGTTGTTCGATTTGCAAAGGAAGGCGATAACTTTCGGTCTCCGTATCGGAATCGAAATCAATCTGCGTCGGTTATAGCGCGATGCCTAATACCTACAGCGGTCTTTGTGTGTGTGTTTGCGTGGCGTTTAGGGGAGACGATCGGGTTTGGGCTCTTTTGGCTTTTTGGCTAAGTGTTGTTGATTTAGCAAAATAGGCGATAACTTTCGGTCTCCGTATGCCGAATCGAAAATCTGCGTCGGTTATAGCAGCGTGCCTAATACCTACAGCAGTCTTGTGTGTGTGTGTTTGCGTGGCGTTTGAGGACCAGACGATCACGGGTTTGGGCTCTTTTTGGCTTTTTGGCTAAGTGTTGTTGATTTACAAACTAAGCGATAACTTTCGGTCTCCGTATGTTGGAATCGAAATCTGCGTCGGTTATAGCGTGTGCCTAATACCTCAGTGTCTTGTGTGTGTGTTTTTGTGTGGCATTCGGAGGGACGATGCGGGATTCGGGCTCTTTTTCGGGTTTTTGGCTAAGTGTTGTTCGATTTGCATAAGCAGGGGCGATAACTTTCGGTCTCCGTATGTCGGAATCGAGTACCATCGGTTATGTAGCGTGCCTAATACCTACAGCGGTCTTTGTGTGTGTGTTTGCGTGGCGTTGAGACAGACGATCACGGGTTTGGGCTCTTTTTGGCTTTTTGGCTAAGTCTTATTGATTTAGCAAACTAAGCGATAACTTTCGGTCTCCGTATGTCGGAATCGAAATCTGCGTCGATTATATAGCGTGCCCTAATAACTCTCTGTGGTCTTGTGTGTGTGTTTGCGTGGCGTTCGGACCAGACGATCACGGGTTTCGGAGCTCTTTTGGCTTTTGGCTAAGTGTTGTTTAGTTTATAAGCAGGCGATAACTTTCGGTCTCGTATGTGTATCGGAATCGAAATCTGCGTCGGTTATGTAGCGTGCCTAATACCTCTGAGGTTGTTGTGTGTGTATAATGGTTTTAGGGTTTTATCTTATATTTATCTAAGCAATACTATTACAAATTACATAAATTAAATAAGAAATCTGAAATTTAATTGTTTTTTACATCGAATATATGGTGGGAAGATGTTGGCCAAAACAATTTGCACACCTGTGGATAGCCTCCTCCGTACTACACCCATGAGATCGTCAATGGCATTTGTAGGATCGATAAGTCGTGGACAACCTCTGAGCCGGTGATATATCATTTCGCGTGATGAGTGCGCTTTATTTTGCTGAACAGCAGCGACATGCGCCCCTCATGATCCATGGGAAGAAGTCGCCCGGATAATGAAGGTGGTGCCCGATCCACTCGCACCACTACCTCCGGTGGGTGGGCGTCGTTGAGATCTCATGATGAGGGACTAGGGTGTAATTTGGGACATGGGAATGCCCACAACTCTACCCTTCTTGGTCCCCCACAGCAACTGCGGCCGATCCTCTATCTCTCAAATGCGCACGCGTGGGCTAAATCTCTTTGAGTGTCCTCTCTCAGGTTGCTCACAGGCCCTTTGCAAGATCTTGAGCAGTCGTGACAAAAAACACATTAGTGGATGATACACAAAGTATAAAATGAAATAATATAAAAGAATATCCGAATTTTAAATACATATTAAATAAGAGCATTAAATAACTTACAGCAATGCGTTCTGCCTCAGGTGAGATATAACCACTGTCACCTTTCTTTTGGTGGGCGTGCCACCAAAACTCGAAGGAGGTGCATGCTTTAAACTCACCTCAAGTCTCTCCAGTGCAGGTCGTCAATTTGAGACCTAGTGCGGTGTGGGGAGCGACTACTGTGTCGAGGCGGTGAGCATTTGTCTTGAGCATCTTCTTGAAAGGTCTCGTAGTCCCTAATCTTTTGCATCTGGTCCCTGCCATGGCCGGATATGAAATCTGGGCGGACATCCTTAAGTATACATCCATGACCATCTTAAATCTGGGCCTTTTTCTTACGATGTCGTCGTAGACCCACTTGTGCCAATTCATCACTAGGTATACATGCGAGCGGTCGTGCCATGGGCTTCTGCCGAATCCTCAAAAGCGATAATATCTCGCACATTACACATTAAAGTTTAGTAGACAACATAAATCAAAGAGATAACATAAATCAAAGAGGTATGACATATTCAAATGTCTAATAAAACTAGCATATGAATGATTGGCATCTACTTTAAATTCGGCAATAATCAAGTGGCGTGTATGATCATCCACATCGCCCACCTCATCCACGGGCTTGAGAATCGGTTTGCAGACGATCCCAAACAAGCGTGTTCCTTAGCGATGGCGTCGAGGATACTACAATTGAAATTGCAAATTACAAAGAATATATAAGAACTAAATACTTATATTATAGTAATATTATATAGGATTATGAAATTACCTATGAGTCCCGACCACGACATATAAGAGGCGCTGGGGGATTCCTAGCAAAGCCCGCGTCTTTAGTCCCATGGAGGCCTCGTCGATCACTATGTATTGAAATACATCAATATTTATATAAGCGAATATAATGTCAATACAATATAAAATAAAAAATAATAAGGTGTATCGATAACATATATAATTATACAGCGATCACTTTGATCATCAGCGTAGAATCTCCCGGCCATTTACGACTTGCGCCCACCCACGATAAATAGGTGTGGTGTGCGCGCCATATATATGTATCTTGTCGACTAAAAGAATGCAACATACGATAAAGAGGGATAACATAGAGGATAACATATCTGAGATCTGATTAAAAGAATGCTGACATAAATAGTAACCTAAAAAGTTCTGACATAAATAGTAACCTAAAGGATCTGATTAAAAGAATACAACATAAATAGTAACCTAAAAGGATCTGACATAAATAATAACCTAAAGCCCGACACAAATAGTACATACTCCTAAAACAACTCGACACCTTATTTAGTAGATTAATATAAGTTGAAGATAATGATTGCACTACTACAAACTATTACATTTGAATACAACTAAAATGACACAAATAGTACATACTCCTAATCATTTATATCGTCAAAGCCATCAATATCAGAATCGTCATCTTGACGGTAGATCTTCCTTATCGTTGTCATCACCATCTTCGTCGTCTTCAGCGATTTCTTGATTATATTTACCTCCTCAACAACATCATCTTCACTTTTCGGTGACAACATCATCCTCTTCTTCACTAGACTCACTAATAATTGTCACATCGGCGGGTGTGACACTAGTGAACTTCGACTTGTAAAGGTTCATCGTTTGGGCGAGGGTTGTGCCTTGAAAACCACGGGCTTTGGTGGTTATAACTTGACATGCCATGGGCTTTGCGAGTCTTAACACTCGTAGCGTAGTACACTGTATGTCGACTTGACTTGCTAAAATAAAAGGCAAATCCATACCACTCATCGGTCTTAGTTTTGACTTAACATTACTTGGTCACGAATCACGAATTTTTATCTACTTTAACTCCATTACGAACATCAAACCAATGACAATTGAAAGCAAACTAATTCTTTATGACCCCAATATTTGAGAGCGACAACTTCTAGCAATCGTCCATACGGTCATCCCAAATGTTATCGTGGCGACTACCTTTCACCACAACACGAGAATCAATGAGCGACTTCCCCGATATCATGACACTTAAATCATAGCAGATTGACAATGCAACATGTATAAGTATCTCTGAGATCTTTGGGGTAGTCGGCTATAGGCTTTAGTCGATTGTCAGCTAACTCATCTGTGAGGACCTAATGTACATTAACACAACATATTCTAAAGTTAATTACGCCATAAGAATAAGTCTATGATGGTAGATTCATTGAACGTTTAAAGGTTAGACTTACATGATCCTTAAACCATTGTACAAATTCTCCATTTCTCAAATTTTGCAAATCCTCGTCCGATATACTCGGATTCCTTTCACGTACTTCAACATCATATTAACTGCAACACAGTTATATACTCAATGTGTTTGGAAAGGAACTTGACACAATTACACCAGGCATATATAGTTATGACTACTTACTTAATGTATGGCGCTACTTCATTCATGTTGACAAGTGCATACAATGTGGCAGCTGCATACTAACTATCGGTCAAGAATCGCCTTTTTTCTGGAAGAATGGGCGTCTGAGGATGACTAAAAGCGGTTAATTCTCCATTTTCCTCGTCTTGTGATGACTGATTACGGCGTGGCGATTGTGCTTCGTATGAACATTGGCTCAAAAAGTACAATGACGAAATTAACAAGTTCCTCCATAACATAACTTTTCGTGATCGACCCCTCTACGGGCTCTATTCTTCACCTTTTGCTTTAGGCGTCGCATATACCTATGTGATATATAGATTAACAAAAAATAATGAACATTTCTAGTATTAAAAACATTAATGTCATTACCTCTCGAATGGATACATCCATCTATATTATGCTGGGAATGCCAAACTTAACCCGTATGGCGAGTGAATAGGTAAATGCTCCATTGAATCAAAAAAAATGATGGAGGAAGATCATTTCTATCTTGCACATTATTTTCCCTTATCTGCATCTCCATTTTATCTATGTCTTTGACACGAAGCTCGTCGAGCATAGATCTACGAAGAAAAATTAAGCTCATCGATTGCTTGACCCACGTTTGGTAATAAGTCGATAAATGCCACGAGGATCGACTTACGCATGAATACGTGACAATCATGACTTTTGAGACCGAAACTTGACTCTTCAACTTTACAACACCTTTGCTATATTGAAGAATATCCATCACAGGAACTTCGGTCCTTGATCAATTAGATATCAATATCAATTTGTCCCCCTGGTCAAAGTATATTGACTTTAGGCATTCTTAGTCTTACTACCCTCGATCTGATACAAATCTTCCCGAATGTTCATTTCGACCAAATCAAGCCTCGACTTGTTGTTGTCCTTTGTTCTACCTGATGGCATCTATGGTGTATAAAAATATTATCAAATCGTTCTTCTCGGTATGCATCGGATCTAAACAATAGCGGATGCGAGTGTATGTGATAAAGCGGTCGAAAGAACATGGATCTGTGTGTCGGTTGTGAACCTTCTAGTAACCATAAGCTCGCTCTAATCGTGATTCTTCCACGGAGGTGGAAACTTCAAATGACTAATCAACTCAACAACTTCTTGACCCGGAAAAGGCGGCCGGTACTTGGCGTTTCTCTATTTTTCGATTGAATTGTCTACTCATCAAGTCGATAGCGATATTCAATCGGCAAAAAGCTATCTGGATATTCTTGAAGAAACTCATTTTCCCCCATGTTTGAGCATGGCGACTTTAAGCGACCCCATACTGCGGGACATGATAAGCCCCCATGAGTCGACCATCAGATGATGATCATTCTAGCAGGGGAAGTCATTTATTGTCCTGATGATGGCGCCCTCATGTCAAATTTACGCTTAAGAGATACATCATAAGTTTGAACCCCTTTTTCCCACAACATCTTCAACTCATCAACTAACGGCTGAGGTATACATTGATGTCTTTACTCGGACTCTTATCACGGAATCGGTAAAGGCATGAGGATCTTTCATGCACATCGAAGGGGAGGTTATACACCACAATAATCATCGGCCGAGTTGAGTAGGGCTTTGTGTAAGGCCTTTAAGCGGATTAAACCCACGTAGCAAGTCAAGCTAACATTGCGAACCTCTTGACAAGCGGGTGCTTGTTATCAAAATTTTTCCTCAAGCCCATCTGCCGGGTCGTCGATCGGTTGACCTTCGACTATGTCCGTGTGTTTTGCGTGGCGTTCGGACCAGACGATCACGGGTTCGGAGCTCTTTTGGCTTTTGGCTAAGTGTTGTTTAGTTTATAAGCAGGCGATAACTTTCGGTCTCCGTATGTCGAATCAATCTGCGTCGGTTTTATAGCGTGCCCTAATACCTCTGTGGTCTTTTTGTGTGTGTGTTTTCATGGCGTTGAGACAGACGATCACGGGTTTGGGCTCTTTTGGCTTTTGGCTAAGTGTTGTTCGATTTACATAAGCAGGCGATAACTTTCGGTCTCCGTATGTCGAAATCAATCTGCGTCGGTTATATAGCGTGCCCAATACCTCTGTGAGTCTTGTGTGTGTGTTTGCGTGGCGTTGAGACCAGACGATGTGGGTTTCGGGCTCTTTTTGGGTTTTGGCTAAGTGTTGTTCGATTTCACAAACTAAGCGATAACTTTCGGTCTCCGTATATCTGAATAAAATCTGCGTCGGTTATAGTAGCGTGCCTAATACCTCGTGGTCTTTGTGTGTGTGTTTGCATGGCGTTGAGACGAGGACGATCACGGGTTTCGGGCTCTTTTGGCTTCTTGCCTAAATCTTTATTTGATTTTGCAAACTAAGCGATAACTTTCGGTCTCCGTATGTCGGAATCGAAATCTGCGTCGATTATATAGCGTGTCTAATACCTACAGCGGTCTTTGTGTGTGTGTTTGCGTGGCGTTCGGAGGAGGATCACGGGTTTGGGCTCTTTTTGGCTTTTTGGCTAAGTGTTATTTGATTTACGCATAAGCAGGCGATAACTTTCGGTCTCCGTATGCCGGAATCGAAATCTGCGTCGGTTATAGCGTGCCTAATACCTACGTGGTGCTATGTGTGTGTTTGCGTTGCGTTCGGACGGACGATGCGGGTTTCGGGGTCTTTTTGGCTTTTTAGCTAAGTGTTGTTTAGTTTCGCAAATAGGGCGATAACTCGATCTCCGTATGTCGAAATCGAGTACCGTCAGTTGTAACGCGTGCCTAATACCTACGCGGTGCTGTGTGTGTGTTTGCGTGGTGTTCGGACCAGACGATCACGGGTTTGGGGGCTTTTTGGCTTTTTGGCTAAGTGTTCTTGATTTTGCAAGCAGGCGATAACTTTCGGTCTCCGTATGCCGGAATCGAAATCTGCGTCGATTATAGCGCGTGTCTAATACCTCTACAGCGGTCTTGTGTGTGTGTTTGCGTGGCGTTCGGAGGGGACGATGCGGGTTTGGGCTCTTTTTGGCTTTTTGGCTAAGTGTTGTTGATTTCACAAACTAAGCGATAACTTTCGGTCTCCGTATGCCGGAATCGAAATCTGCGTCGGTTATATAGCGTGCCTAATACCTGCAGTCTTTGTGTGTGTGTGTTTGCGTGGCGTTCGGACCAGACGATCACGGGTTTGAGCTCTTTTTGGCTTTTTGGCTAAGTGTTGTTGATTTCACAAACTAAGCGATAACTTTCGGTCTCCGTATGCCGGAATCGAAATCTGCGTCGATTATATAGCGTGCCCTAATACCTATGCGGTCTTTGTGTGTGTGTTTGCGTGGCGTTCGGACCAGACGATCACGGGTTCGATGCTCTTTTTGGCTTTTGCCTAAAGTCTTATTGATTTTGCAAACTAAGCGATAACTTTCGGTCTCCGTATGCCGGAATCGAAATCTGCGTCGGTTATAGCGTGTCCCTAATACCTACAGCGGTCTTTGTGTGTGTGTTTGCGTGGCGTTCGGGAGGGCGATGCGGTTTGGGCTCTTTTTGGCTTTTTGGCTAAGTGTTGTTGATTTATAAGCGCAGGCGATAACTTTCGGTCTCCGTATATGTCGAATCAATCTGCGTCGGTTATAGCGTGCCTAATACCTCAGCGGTGCTATGTGTGTGTTTTGCGTTGCGTTCGGACCAGACGATCACGGGGTTCGGGCTCTTTTCGGCTTTTAGCTAAGTGTTGTTTAGTTTACATAAATAGAGGCGATAACTTTCGGTCTCTGTATGTCGAAATCGAAGTCTGCGTCGGTTATAGCGTGCCTAATACCCTCTGTGCGGTCTTTGTGTGTGTGTTTGCGTGGCGTTGAGAGACCAGACGATCACGGGTTTGAGCTATTTTCGACTTTTTGGCTAAGTGTTGTTCGAGTTTTTATAAAGCAGGGGCGATAACTTGGTCTCCGTATGTCGGAATCGAAATCTGCGTCGGTTATAGCAGCGTGTGTCTAATACCTACAGCGGTCTTTGTGTGTGTGTTTTGCGTGGCGTTGGCGGAGGGACGATCACGGGTTTGAGCTCTTTTGGCTTTTTGGCTAAGTGTTGTTGATTTTTATAAGCTAGGCGATAACTTTCGGTCTCCGTATGTCGGAATCGAAATCTGCGTCGGTTATATAGCGTGCCTAATACCTACAGCGGTCTTGTGTGTGTGTTTTCATGGCGTTGGACAGACGATGCGGGTTCGGGCTATTTTTGGCTTTTTGGCTAAAGTGTTATTGATTTATAAACTAAGCGATAACTTTCGGTCTCCGTATGTCGAATCGAAATCTGCGTCGGTTATATAGCGTGCCTAATACCTACAGCGGTCTTTGTGTGTGTGTTTTGCGTGGCGTTCGGACAGACGATCACGGGTTTCGGGCTCTTTTGGCTTTTTGGCTAAGTGTTGTTTAGTTTACATAAGCAGGCGATAACTTTCGGTCTCCGTATATACGAATCAAGTCTGCGTCGGTTATATAGCGTGCCTAACTCTCTCAGCAGTCTTTGTGTGTGTGTTTTCGTGGCGTTGAGACCAGACGATCGGGTTTCGGGCTCTTTTTGGCTTTTTGGCTAAGTGTTGTTCGTTTTGCAAGCAGGCGATAACTTTCGGTCTCCGTATATCGGAATCGAAATCTGCGTCGGTTATAGCGATGCCCCTAACCTCACAGCAGTCTTGTGTGTGTGTGTTTGCGTGGCGTTTTGGGCCAGACGATCACGAGTTTTGAGCTCTTTTTGGCTTTTTGGCTAAGTATTGTTGATTTTGCAAGCTAGGCGATAACTTTCGGTCTCCGTATATCGGAATCGTCTGCGTCGGTTATGTATGTACCCTAATACCTACCAGCGGTCTTGTGTGTGTGTGTTTGCGTGGCGTTCGGACCAGACGATGTGGGTTTGAGCTCTTTTTGATTTTTTTGGCTAAGTGTTGTTGATTTCACAAACTAAGCGATAACTTTCGGTCTCCGTATATCCGAATCGAATCTGCGTCGGTTATATAGCGTTCCTAATACCTACAGCGGTCTTTGTGTGTGTGTTTGCATGGCGTTGAGGAGGACGATCACGGGTTTGAGCTCTTTTTGGCTTTTGGCTAAGTGTTGTTGATTTTGCAAACTAAGCGGCGATAACTTCGGTCTCCGTATGTCGGAATCGAAAATCTGCGTCGATTATATAGCGTGCCTAATACCTACAGCGGTCTTTGTGTGTGTGTTTGCGTGGCGTTCGGAGGGACGATCACGGGTTTGGGCTCTTTTTGGCTTTTTGGCTAAGTGTTGTTGATTTATAAGCAGGGGCGATAACTTTCGGTCTCCGTCTCGTATGTCGGAATCGAAATCTGCGTCGGTTATAGCGTGCCTAATACCTACTGTGGTGCTATGTGTGTGTGTTTGCGTGGCGTTCGGACTCGGACGATCACGGGTTTGAGGCTCTTTTTGGCTTTTTGGCTAAGTGTTGTTTAGTTTTGGCTTTAAAATAGGCGATAACTTTCGGTCTCCGTATATCGAAATCAATCTGCGTCGGTTATAGCAGCGTGCCTAATACCTACAGCAGTCTTTGTGTGTGTGTTTGCGTGGCGTTCGGACCAGACGATCGATCGGGTTTGGGCTCTTTTTGGCTTTTTGGCTAAGTGTTGTTGAGTTTATAAGCTAGGCGATAACTTTCGGTCTCCGTATGTCGGAATCGAAATCTGCGTCGGTTATGTAGCGTGTCTAATACCTCAGTGGTCTTTGTGTGTGTGTTTGCGTGGCGTTCGGAGGGACGATACGGGTTTTGGGCTCTTTTTCGGCTTTTTGGCTAAGTGTTGTTTAGTTTATAAAATAGAGGCGATAACTTTCGGTCTCGTATGTCGGAATCGAAATCTGCGTCGGTTATATAGCGTACCCTAATACCTCAGCAGTCTTTGTGTGTGTGTTTGCGTGGCGTTGGACGAGACGATGTGGGTTTCGGGCTCTTTTTGGCTTTTTGGCTAAGTGTTATTCGATTTTATAAACTAAGGCGATAACTTTCGGTCTCCGTATATGTCGAATCAATCTGCGTCGGTTTATAGCGTGCCTAATACCTACCTCAGCGGTCTTTGTGTGTGTGTTTGCGTGGCGTTCGGAGGAGACGATCTGCGGGTTTCGAGGCTCTTTTTGGCTTTTTGGCTAAGTGTTGTTTGATTTATAAGCTAAGCGATAACTTTCGGTCTCCGTATGTCGGAATCAATCTGCGTCGGTTATGCAGCGATGCCCTAATACCTACAGCGGTCTTTGTGTGTGTGTATTTTGCGTGGCGTTGGAGCAGACGATCACGGGTTTCGGGCTCTTTTTGGCTTTTTGGCTAAGTGTTGTTGATTTCGCAAACTAAGCGATAACTTTCGGTCTCCGTATGTCGAATCGAAATCTGCGTCGGTTTATAGCGTGTACCCTAATACCTCTGTGCAGTCTTTGTGTGTGTGTGTTTGCGTGGCGTTGGAGGAGACGATCACGGGTTTAGGCTCTTTTTGGCTTTTTGGCTAAGTGTTGTTCGATTTACAAACTAAGGCGATAACTTTCGGTCTCCGTATGTCGGAATCGAAATCTGCGTCGGTTATAGCGTGATCTCTTTTGGCCCTAATACCTCAGTGTCTTTGTGTGTGTGTTTTGCGTGGCGTTCGGAGAGGGACGATCACGGGTTTGGGCTCTTTTTGGCTTTTTGGCTAAGTGTTGTTGATTTCATAAACTAAGCGATAACTTTCGGTCTCCGTATGTCGGAATCAATCTGCGTCGGTTATATAGCGATACCCTAATACCTCTGTGGTCTTTGTGTGTGTGTTTGCGTGGCGGCGGAGGAGACGATCACGGGTTTTCGGGCTCTTTTTGGCTTTTGGCTAAGTGTTGTTGATTTGCAAACTAAGCGATAACTTTCGGTCTCCGTATGTCCGGAATCGAAATCTGCGTCGGTTTATAGCGTGCCCTAATACCTACTGCGGTCTTGTGTGTGTGTGTTTGCGTGGCGTTCGTTCGGAGGGACGATCACGGGTTTGGAGCTCTTTTTTGGCTTTTTGGCTAAGTGTTGTTGATTTTGCAAGCTAAGGCGATAACTTTCGGTCTCCGTATGTCGTTCGGAATCGATCATCTGCGTCGGTTATATAGCGTGTCCTAATACCTCTAGCGTCTTTGTGTGTGTGTTTGCGTGGCGTTGGACAGACGATCACGGGTTTGAGCTCTTTTTTGGCTTTTTGGCTAAGTGTTGTTCGATTTTGCAAACTAGGCGATACTTTCGGTCTCCGTATGTCGGAATCGAATCTGCGTCGGTTATAGCGTGCCTAATACCTCTGTGCGGTCTTTGTGTGTGTGTGTTTGCGTGGCGTTCGGACCAGACGATCACGGGGTTTGGGCTCTTTTTTGGCTTTTGGCTAAGTGTTATTGATTTGCAAACTAGGCGATAACTTCGGTCTCCGTATGTCGGAATCGAAATCTGCGTCGGTTATATGCGTGCCTAATACCTCTGCAGCGTCTTTGTGTGTGTGTTTTGCGTGGCGTTCGGAGGAGACGATGCGGGTTTTGGGCTCTTTTACGGCTTTTTGGCTAAGTGTTATTCGATTTTTCAGCAAACTAAGCGATAACTTTCGGTCTCCGTATGTCGGAATCGAAATCTGCGTCGGATTGCTTAGCGTGCCTAATACCTACAGCAGTCTTTGTGTGTGTGTTTTGCGTGGCGTTCGGACAGACGATGCGGGTTTTGGAGCTCTTTTGGCTTTTTGGCTAAGTGTTGTTGAGTTTGCAAACTAAGCGATAACTTTCGGTCTCCGTATGCCGGAATCGAGTCTGCGTCGGTTATATGTAGCGTGCCCTAATACCTACAGTCTTCGTTGTGTGTGTGTTTGCGTGGCGTCGGACCAGACGATCACGGGTTTGGGCTCTTTTTTTGGCTTTTTGGCTAAGTGTTGTTTGTTGTTTACGCAAAAGCTGGCGATAACTTTCGGTCTCCGTATGCCGGAATCGAATCCGTCGGTTATATAGCGTGCCTAATACCTACTGTGGTCTTTGTGTGTGTGTGTTTGCGTGGCGTTCGGATGGCCAGACGATGCGGGTTTGGGCTCTTTTTGGCTTTTTGGCTAAGTGTTGTTGATTTTGCAAACTAAGCGATAACTTTCGGTCTCCGTATGTCGGAATCGAAATCTGCGTCGGTTATATAGCGTACCCTAATACCTACCTCTCAGCAGTCTTTGTGTGTGTGTTTGCGTGGCGTTGGACCAGACGATCACGGGTTTGGGCTCTTTTGGCTTTTTGGCTAAGTGTTGTTGATTTTGCAAACTAAGCGATAACTTTCGGTCTCCGTATGTCGGAAT
Organism: Panax ginseng; assembly: GCA_020205605.1. Taxonomy (NCBI): domain Eukaryota; kingdom Viridiplantae; phylum Streptophyta; class Magnoliopsida; order Apiales; family Araliaceae; genus Panax; species Panax ginseng. The sequence continues at coordinate 146,157,635 of CM035134.1, read as the reverse complement.
CGAAATCTGCGTCGGTTATATAGCGTGCCCCTAATACCTACAGCGGTCTTTGTGTGTGTGTTTGCGTGGCGTTCGGACCAGACGATCGGGTTTGAGCTCTTTTTGGCTTTTGGCTAAGTGTTGTTCGATTTTGCAAACTAGGCGATAACTTTCGGTCTCCGTATGTCGGAATCGAAATCTGCGTCGGTTATATAGCGTGCCTAATACCTCTGAGTGTCTTGTCTTGTGTGTGTTTGCGTGGCGTTCGGTTGTTCGGACGATCACGGGTTTGGGCTCTTTTTACTTTTTGGCTAAGTGTTGTTGATTTTGCAAACTAAGCGATAACTTCGGTCTCCGTATGTCGGAATCGAAATCTGCGTCGGTTATAGCGTGCCTAATACCTACAGCGGTCTTTGTGTGTGTGTTTGCGTGGCGTTAGGGCCAGACGATCACGGGTTTGGGCTCTTTTTGGCTTTTTGGCTAAGTGTTGTTGAGTTTTGCAAACTAGGCGATAACTTTCGGTCTCCGTATATCGGAATCGAATCTGCGTCGGTTATATAGCGTGCCCTAATACCTACAGCGGTCTTTGTGTGTGTGTTTTGCGTGGCGTTCGGGACGGACGACGATCGGGTTTTGGGCTCTTTTTGGCTTTTTGGCTAAGTGTTGTTGATTTTGCAAACTAAGCGATAACTTTCGGTCTCGTGTATCGAATCGAATCGAAATCTGCGTCGGTTATATAGCGTGCCTAATACCTACAGCGGTCTTTGTGTGTGTGTTTGCGTGGCGTTCGGAGGAGACGATGCGGGTTTGGGCTCTTTTGGCTTTTTGGCTAAGTGTTGTTCGATTTTGCAAACTAGGCGATAACTTTCGGTCTCCGTATGTCGGAATCGAAATCTGCGTCGGTTATATAGCGTACCCTAATACCTCTACAGCAGTCTTTGTGTGTGTGTTTGCGTGGCGTTCGGAGACGGACGATGCGGGTTTTGGGCTCTTTTTGATTTTTTTTGGCTAAGTGTTGTTGATTTTGCAAACTAAGCGATAACTTTCGGTCTCCGTATGTCGGAATCGAAATCTGCGTCGATTATATTAGCGTGCCCTAATACCTCTGTGGTCTTTGTGTGTGTGTTTGCGTGGCGTTGGAGAGACGATGCGGGTTTGAGGCTCTTTTTGGCTTTTTGGCTGGCTAAGTGTTGTTCGATTTTTGCAAACTAAGCGATAACTTTCGGTCTCAAGTATATCGGAATCGAAATCTGCGTCGGTTATAGCGTGCCTAATACCTCAGCGGTCTTTGTGTGTGTGTTTGCGTGGCGTTCGGACAGACGATCACGGGTTTGGGCTCTTTTTGGCTTTTTGGCTAAGTGTTATTTGATTTTGCAAACTAGGCGATAACTTTCGGTCTCGTATATCGGAATCAATCTGCGTCGGTTATAGCGCGTACCCTAATACCTCTGTGGTCTTTTGTGTGTGTGTTTGCGTGGCGTTCGGGAGGGACGATGCGGGTTCGGAGCTCTTTTTGGCTTTTTGGCTAAGTGTTGTTGATTTTCGTTAAACTAGGCGATAACTTTCGGTCTCCGTATGTCGGAATCGAAATCTGCGTCGGTTATATAGCGTGTCCCTAATACCCTGCAGTCGGTCTTTGTGTGTGTGTTTGCGTGGCGTGGCGGAGGGGACGATCACGGGTTTGGGCTCTTTTTGGCTTTTTGGCTAAGTGTTGTTGATTTTGCAAGCTAGGCGATAACTTTCGGTCTCCGTATGTCGAATCAATCTGCGTCGGTTATATAGCGTACCCTAATACCTACAGCAGTCTTTGTGTGTGTGTTTGCGTGGCGTTCGGAGGAGACGATCACGGGTTTGGGCTCTTTTTGACTTTTTGGCTAAGTGTTGTTCGGTTTGCAAACTAAGCGATAACTTTCGGTCTCCGTATGTCCGAATCGAAATCTGCGTCGGTTATATAGCGTGCCTAATACCTACAGCAGTCTTTGTGTGTGTGTTTGCGTGGCGTTCGGACAGACGATCACGGGTTTCGGAGCTCTTTTTGGCTTTTTGGCTAAGTGTTGTTGATTTTGCAAGCTAGGCGATAACTTCGGTCTCCGTATGTCGGAATCGAAATCTGCGTCGGTTATAGCGTGCCCTAATACCTACAGCGGTCTTTGTGTGTGTGTTTTGCGTGGCGTTGGACCGGACGATCTGGGTTTGGGCTCTTTTGGCTTTTTTGCTAAGTGTTGTTCAGTTTCGCAAACTAGGCGATAACTTTCGGTCTCCGTATGTCGGAATCGAAATCTGCGTCGGTTATAGCGTGCCTAATACCTACAGCGGTCTTTGTGTGTGTGTTTGCGTGGCGTTGGACAGACGATGCGGGTTTGGGCTCTTTTTTGGCTTTTTGGCTAAGTGTTGTTGATTTTCACAAACTAAGGCGATAACTTCGGTCTCCGTATGTCGGAATCGAAATCTGCGTCGGTTATATAGCGTGCCCTAATACCTCAGTGGTCTTTGTGTGTGTTTTGCGTGGCGTTGGGGGACGAGACGATGCGGGTTTGGGCTCTTTTTGGCTTTTTGGCTAAGTGTTATTGATTTTGCAAACTAAGCGATAACTTTCGGTCTCCGTTATATGTCGGAATCGAAATCTGCGTCGGTTATACTTAGCGTGCCTAATCCGTCTACTGTCTAATCTTGTGTGTGTGTGTGTTTGCGTGGCGTTCGGACCAGACGATCACGGGTTTGGGCTCTTTTTGGCTTTTTGGCTAAGTGTTATTTGATTTTGCAAACTAAGCGATAACTTTCGGTCTCCGTATGTCGGAATCGAAATCTGCGTCGGTTATAGCGATGCCTAATACCCTGTGGTCTTTGTGTGTGTGTTTTGCGTGGCGTTCGGACGGACGATGCGGGTTTGGGCTCTTTTGGCTTTTTGGCTAAGTGTTGTTTGATTTTTGCAAACTAAGCGATAACTTTCGGTCTCCGTATGAATCGGAATCGATTAAGCAGCGTGCCGTCGGTTATATGTGCGTGTGCCTAATACCTCTGTGGTCTTTGTGTGTGTGTTTGCGTGGCGTTCGGACTTTCGGACGATCACGGGTTTGAGCTCTTTTTGGCTTTTTGGCTAAGTGTTGTTGATTTTGCAAAGCTAAGCGATAACTTTCGGTCTCCGTATATGCCGAATCGAAATCTGCGTCGGTTATGCAGCGTGCCTAATACCTACAGTGGTCTTTGTGTGTGTGTTTGCGTGGCGTTCGGACCAGACGATCGGGTTTGGGCTCTTTTTGGCTTTTTGGCTAAGTGTTGTTGATTTTGCAAACTAGGCGATAACTTTCGGTCTCCGTATATCGGAATCGAAATCTTCGTCGGTTATATAGCGTGCCTAATACCTCACTGGTCAGTCTTTGTGTGTGTGTTTGCGTGGCGTTCGGACGATGGAGACGATCACGGGTTTGGGCTCTTTTTGATTTTTTTGGCTAAGTGTTGTTGATTTCATAAGCTAGGCGATAACTTTCGGTCTCCGTATGTCGGAATCGAAATCTGCGTCGGTTTATAGCGTGCCTAATACCTACAGCGGTCTTTGTGTGTGTGTTTGCGTGGCGTTCGGACCAGACGATCACGGGTTTGGGCTCTTTTTGGCTTTTTGGCTAAGTGTTGTTGATTTTTGCAAACTAAGCGATAACTTTCGGTCTCCGTATGTCGGAATCAAAATCTGCGTCGGTTATAGCGTACCCTAATACCTCACAGCGGTCTTTGTGTGTGTGTTTGCGTGGCGTTCGGACAGACGATCGGGTTTGGGCTCTTTTTGGCTTTTTGGCTAAGTGTTGTTGATTTTACAAACTAAGCGATAACTTTCGGTCTCCGTATCGCCGGAATCAATCTGCGTCGGTTATATAGCGTGCCTAATACCTCTGCAGTCTTTGTGTGTGTGTTTGCGTGGCGTTGGACCAGACGATCACGGGTTTCGGAGCTCTTTTTGGCTTTTTTGGCTAAGTGTTATTGATTTACAAACTAGGCGATAACTTCGGTCTCCGTATCGGAATCGAAATCTGCGTCGGTTATATAGCGTACCCTAATACCTCTGTGGTCTTTGTGTGTGTGTTTGCGTGGCGTTGGATGGGACGATCACGGGTTTGGGCTCTTTTGGCTTTTTGGCTAAGTGTTGTTGATTTGCAAACTAAGCGATAACTTTCGGTCTCCGTATGCCGGAATCGAAATCTGCGTCGGTTATATAGCGTGCCTAATACCTCACAGCAGTCTTTGTGTGTGTGTTTGCGTGGCGTTCGGACCAGACGATCACGGGTTTCGGGCTCTTTTGGCTTTTTGGCTAAGTGTTGTTGATTTTTGCAAACTAAGCGATAACTTTCGGTCTCCGTATGTCGGAATCGAAATCTGCGTCGGTTATAGCAGCGTGCCTAATACCTCTGCGGTCTTGTGTGTGTTTTGCGTGGCGTTCGGACCAGACGATCACGGGTTTGGGCTCTTTTTGGCTTTTTGGCTAAGTGTTGTTGATTTTGCAAACTAAGCGATAACTTTCGGTCTCCGTATATCGGAATCGAAATCTGCGTCGGTTATAGCGATGCCTAATACCTACAGCGGTCTTTGTGTGTGTGTTTGCGTGGCGTTGGACGGACGATGACGATTTGGGTTTGGGCTCTTTTGGCTTTTGGCTAAGTGTTGTTCGATTTTGCAAACTAAGCGATAACTTTCGGTCTCCGTATGTCGGAATCAATCTGCGTCGTTTTATAGCGTGCCTAATACCTACAGCGGTCTTTGTGTGTGTGTTTGCGTGGCGTTGGAGGAGACGATCACGGGTTCGGGCTCTTTTTGGCTTTTTGGCTAAGTGTTGTTGATTTTGCAAACTAGGCGATAACTTTCGGTCTCCGTATGTCGGAATCAGAAATCTGCGTCGATTTATAGCGATGCCTAATACCTACAGCAGTCTTTGTGTGTGTGTTTGCGTGGCGTTGGACCAGACGATCACGGGTTTGGGCTCTTTTTGGCTTTTTGGCTAAGTGTTGTTGATTTTGCAAACTAAGCGATAACTTTCGGTCTCCGTATGCCGGAATCAATCTGCGTCGGTTATAGCGATGCCCTAATACCTCAGCAGTCTTTGTGTGTGTGTTTTGCGTGGCGTTCGGAGACCAGACGATCGGGTTTGGGCTCTTTTTTTTGGCTTTTTGGCTAAGTGTTGTTCGGTTTGTAAACTAGGCGATAACTTTCGGTCTCCGTATGTCGGAATCGAAATCTGCGTCGGTTATAGCGTACCCTAATACCTACAGCGGTCTTGTGTGTGTGTGTGTGTTTGCGTGGCGTTCGGACGGACGATACGGGTTTTGGGCTCTTTTTTTTGGCTTTTTGGCTAAGTGTTGTTCAGTTTCGCAAACTAGGCGATAACTCGGTCTCCGTATGTCCGGAATCGAAATCTGCGTCGGTTATATAGCGTGCCTAATACCTACAGCGGTCTTTGTGTGTGTGTGTTTGCGTGGCGTTGAGACCAGACGATCACGGGTTTGAGCTCTCTTTTGGCTTTTTGGCTAAGTGTTGTTCGATTTTACAAAGCTAAGCGATAACTTTCGGTCTCCGTATGTCGGAATCAAAATGCGTCGGTTATATAGCGTGCCTAATACCTACAGCAGTCTTTGTGTGTGTGTTTGCGTGGCGTTCGGACCAGACGATCACGGGTTTGGGCTCTTTTGACGGCTTTTTGGCTAAGTGTTGTTGATTTTTGCAAGCTAAGGCGATAACTTTCGGTCTCCGTATGTCGGAATCGAAATCTGCGTCGGTTATAGCGTACCCTAATACCTCTCTGGTCAGTCTTTGTGTGTGTGTTTTGCGTGGCGTTCGGACCAGACGATGCGGGTTTGAGCTCTTTTTGGCTTTTGGCTAAGTGTTGTTTGATTTACTAAGCGCAAACTAAGCGATAACTTTCGGTCTCGTATATCGGAATCAATCTGCGTCGGTTATAGCGTGCCTAATACCTACTGTGGTCTTGTGTGTGTGTTTGCGTGGCGTTCGGTCTTGTGTGTGTGGCGTCGATGCGGGTTTGGGCTCTTTTTGGCTTTTTGGCTAAGTGTTGTTGAGTTTTGCAAACTAAGCGATAACTTTCGGTCTCCGTATGCCGGAATCGAAATCTGCGTCGGTTATATAGCGTGCCCCTAATACCTCAGCGGTCTTTGTGTGTGTGTTTGCGTGGCGTTCGGACCGGACGATCACGGGTTTTCGGGCTCTTTTGGCTTTTTGGCTAAGTGTTGTTGATTTTGCAAACAGGCGATAACTTTCGGTCTCCGTATGCCGGAATCGAAATCTGCGTCGTTATATAGCGATGCCTAATACCTCAGCGGTCTTTGTGTGTGTGTTTGCGTGGCGTTCGGAGGAGACGATCACGGGTTTTCGGGCTCTTTTTGGCTTTTTGGCTAAGTGTTGTTGATTTTGCAAAGCTAGGGGCGATAACTTTCGGTCTCCGTATGCCGGAATCGAAATCTGCGTCGATTATAGCGTGCCTAATACCTACAGCGTCTTTGTGTGTGTGTGTTTGCGTGGCGTTCGGACAGACGATCACGGGTTTGGGCTCTTTTTGGCTTTTTGGCTAAGTGTTGTTGATTTTGCAAACTAGGCGATAACTTTCGGTCTCCGTATGTCGGAATCGAAATCTGTAAGTTGCGTCGGTTATAGCTGTCTTGTGTGTGTGTGCCTAATACTCTACAGCGGTCTTTATGTGTGTGTGTTTGCGTGGCGTTGGACAGACGATCACGGAGTTTTCGGCTCTTTTTGGCTTTTTGGCTAAGTGTTGTTGATTTTTAGGCAAACTTTTTCGGCTAAGCGATAACTTTCGGTCTCCGTATATCGGAATCGAAATCTGCGTCGGTTTATAGCGTGCCCTAATACCTACAGCGGTCTTTGTGTGTGTGTTTGCGTGGCGTTGGACAGACGATCACGGAGTTTGGGCTCTTTTTGGCTTTTTGGCTAAGTGTTGTTGATTTTGCAAACTAAGCGATAACTTTCGGTCTCCGTATGTCGGAATCGAAATCTGCGTCGGTTTATAGCGTGCCTAATACCTCTGGTGGTCTTGTGTGTGTGTTTGCGTGGCGTTCGGACAGACGATGCGGGTTTCGGGCTCTTTTTTGGCTTTATGGCTAAGTGTTGTTCAGTTTCGCAAACTAGGCGATAACTCGGTCTCCGTATGTCGGAATCAATCTGCGTCGGTTATAGCGCGTGCCCCTAATACCTACAGCGGTCTTTGTGTGTGTGTTTGTGCGTTTTGCGTGGCGTTGAGGCTCTTTTGGCTTTTGGCGATTGATTTAAGCAAACTAGGCGATAACTTTCGGGTATTTCAGGGCTCTTTTTGGCGTTTTTTGGCTAGGCTCTTTTTGGCTTTTTGGCTAAGTGTTGATTTTTGCAAGCTAAGCGATAACTTTCGGTCTCCGTATGTCGGAATCGAAGTCTGCGTCGGTTATATAGCGTGCCCTAATACCTACAGCAGTCTTTGTGTGTGTGTTTGCGTGGCGTTGGACCAGACGATCACGGGTTTTGGGCTCTTTTGGCTTTTTGGCTAAGTGTTATTGAGTTTTGCAAACTAAGCGATAACTTTCGGTCTCCGTATGTCGGAATCGAAATGCGCGTCGGTTATAGCAGCGTGCCCTAATACCTACTGTGTCTTTGTGTGTGTGTTTGCGTGGCGTTGGAGACCAGACGATCACGGGTTTGGGCTCTTTTTGGCTTTTTGGCTAAGTGTTGTTTGATTTGCACAAACTAAGCGATAACTTCGGTCTCCGTATGTCGGAATCGAAATCTGCGTCGGTTTATAGCGTGCCTAATACCTCAGCGGTCTTTGTGTGTGTGTTTGCGTGGCGTTCGGACCAGACGATCACGGGTTTGGGCTCTTTTTGGCTTTTTGGCTAAGTGTTGTTCAGTTTCACAAACTAGGCGATAACTTTCGGTCTCCGTATATGCCGGAATCGAAATCTGCGTCGGTTATATAGCGTGCCCTAATACCTCTGTGTCTTTGTGTGTGTGTTTTGCGTGGCGTTCGGACCAGACGATGCGGGTTTGGGCTCTTTTTGGCTTTTTGGCTAAGTGTTGTTGAGTTTTGCAAGCTAAGCGATAACTTTCGGTCTCCGTATGTCGGAATCGAAATCTGCGTCGGTTATGTAGCGTGCCTAATACCTCTGTGGTCTTTGTGTGTGTGTTTGCGTGGCGTTCGGACCAGACGATCACGGGTTCGGGCTCTTTTTGGCTTTTTGGCTAAGTGTTGTTGATTTTGCAAACTAAGCGATAACTTTCGGTCTCCGTATATCGGAATCGAAATCTGCGTCGGTTATAGCGATGCCCTAATACCTCTGTGGTCTTTGTGTGTGTGTGTTTGCGTGGCGTTGAGATGAGACGATCACGGGTTTGAGGCTCTTTTTGGCTTTTTGGCTAAGTGTTATTTGATTTTGCAAACTAAGCGATAACTTTCGGTCTCCGTATGCCGGAATCGAAATCTGCGTCGGTTATAGCGTGCCTAATACCTCAGCAGTCTTTGTGTGTGTGTTTGCGTGGCGTTCGGACAGACGAACGATCGGGTTTTAGGCTCTTTTGGCTTTTTGGCTAAGTGTTGTTGATTTGCAAACTAAGCGATAACTTTCGGTCTCGTCCGTCGGAATCGGAATCAATCTGCGTCGATTATATAGCGTGCCTAATACCTCTGTGGTCTTTGTGTGTGTTTGCGTGGCGTTGGACCGGACGATCACGGGTTTCGGGCTCTTTTGGCTTTTTGGCTAAGTGTTGTTGATTTTGCAAACTAAGCGATAACTTCGGTCTCCGTATGCCGGAATCGAAATCTGCGTCGATTTATAGCAGCGTGCCTAATACCTCAGTGGTCTTTGTGTGTGTGTTTGCGTGGCGTTCGGGAGAGACGATGCGGGTTTGGGCTCTTTTTGGGCTTTTGGCTAAGTGTTGTTGATTTTGCAAACTAGGCGATAACTTTCGGTCTCCGTATGCCGGAATCGAAAAATCTGCGTCGGTTATAGCAGCGTGCCCTAATACCTACAGCGGTCTTTGTGTGTGTGTGTTGCGTGGCGTTGGACAGACGATCACGGGTTTGGGCTCTTTTTGGCTTTTGGCTAAGTGTTGTTGATTTTGCAAACTAAGGCGATAACTTTCGGTCTCCGTATGTCGGAATCGAAAGTCTGCGTCGGTTATGTAGCGTGCCTAATACCTACAGCGGTCTTTGTGTGTGTGTTTGCGTGGCGTTCGGACGGGACGATCTGGTTTGGGCTCTTTTTGGCTTTTGGCTAAGTGTTGTTCGATTTCACAAAGCTAGAGCGATAACTTTCGGTCTCCGTATGTCCGGAATCGAAGTGCGTCGATTATAGCGTGCCCCCTAATACCTACAGTGGTCTTTGTGTGTGTTTGCGTGGCGTTGGGCGAGACGATGCGGGTTTGAGGCTCTTTTTGGCTTTTTGGCTAAGTGTTGTTGATTTTGCAAACAGAGGCGATAACTTTCGGTCTCCGTATGTCGGAATCGAAATCTGCGTCGATTATATAGCGTGCCCTAATACCTCAGCGGTCTTTGTGTGTGTGTTTGCGTGGCGTTGGACCAGACGATGCGGGTTTTCGGGCTCTTTTTGGCTTTTTGGCTAAGTGTTGTTGATTTTGCAAACTAAGCGATAACTTCGGTCTCCGTATGTCGGAATCGAAATCTGCGTCGGTTATATAGCGATGCCTAATACCTACAGCGGTCTTTGTGTGTGTGTGTTTGCGTGGCGTTCGGACCAGACGATCACGGGGTTTGAGGCTCTTTTTGGCTTTTTGGCTAAGTGTTGTTGAGTTTTGCAAAGCTAGGCGATAACTTTCGGTCTCGTATGTCTCCGTATGTCGGAATCGAAATCTGCGTCGGTTTATAGCGTGCCTAATACCTACTGTGGTGTGTGTGTGTTTGCGTGGCGTTGAGGACCAGACGATGCGGGTTTGGAGCTCTTTTTGGCTTTTTGGCTAAGTGTTGTTTGATTTTAAGCAAACTAGGCGATAACTTTCGGTCTCCGTATATATCGGAATCGAAATCTGCGTCGATTATAGCGCGTGCCTAATACCTCAGCGGTCTTTGTGTGTGTGTTTTGCGTGGCGTTCGGAGGAGACGATCGACGGGTTTGGGCTCTTTTTGGCTTTTTTGGCTAAGTGTTGTTGATTTTGCAAACTAAGCGATAACTTTCGGTCTCCGTATGTCGGAATCAATCTGCGTCGGTTATAGTGATACCTAATACCTACAGTGGTCTTTGTGTGTGTGTTTTGCGTGGCGTTGGACCAGACGATCACGGGTTTGGGCTCTTTTGGCTTTTGGCTAAGTGTTATTTGATTTTGCATAAGCTAAGCGATAACTTTCGGTCTCCGTATATGCCGAATCGAAATCTGCGTCGGTTTATAGCGATGCCCTAATACCTCAGTGGTCTTTGTGTGTGTGTGTTTGCGTGGCGTTGAATGAGACGATCACGGGTTTCGGGCTCTTTTTGGCTTTTTGGCTAAGTGTTGTTGAGTTTTATAAGCTAAGCGATAACTTTCGGTCTCCGTATGTCGGAATCGAAATCTGCGTCGGTTATATAGCGTGCCTAATACCTCAGTGGTCTTTGTGTGTGTGTTTGCGTGGCGTTCGGAGAGACGATCACGGGTTTTGGAGCTCTTTTTGGCTTTTTGGCTAAGTGTTGTTGATTTGTCGCATAAGCTAGGCGATAACTTCGGTCTCGTATGCCGAATCGAAATCTGCGTCGTTATTATAGCGATGCCTAATACCTCTGTGTCTTTGTGTGTGTGTTTGCGTGGCGTTCGGATGAGACGATCACGGGTTTAGGCTCTTTTTGGCTTTTTGGCTAAGTGTTGTTCGATTTTATAAACTAGGCGATAACTTCGGTCTCCGTATATCGGAATCAATCTGCGTCGGTTATATAGCGTGCCTAATACCTACAGTGGTCTTGTGTGTGTGTTTTGCGTGGCGTTCGGACGGACGATGCGGGTTTAGGCTCTTTTTGGCTTTTTGGCTAAGTGTTGTTGATTTTTATAAGCTAAGCGATAACTTTCGGTCTCCGTATGCCGGAATCGAAATACCGTCGGTTATGCAGCGTGCCTAATACCTACAGCGGTCTTTGTGTGTGTGTTTGCGTGGCGTTGAAGACCAGACGATCGGGTTTGGGCTCTTTTTGGCTTTTTGGCTAAGTGTTGTTGATTTTAAGCAAGCTAAGCGATAACTTCGGTCTCTTATATGTCGAATCGATCTGCGTGGTCGATTATATAGCAGCGTGCCTAATACCTCAGCAGTCTTTGTGTGTGTGTTTGCGTGGCGTTGGACAGACGATCACGGGTTTGGGCTCTTTTTGGCTTTTGGCTAAGTGTTGTTGATTTATGCAAGCTAAGCGATAACTTTCGGTCTCCGTATGTCGGAATCAATCTGCGTCGATTATAGCGTACCCTAATACCCTCTGTGGTCTTTGTGTGTGTGTTTTTGCGTGGCGTTCGGACCAGACGATCACGGGTTTGGGCTCTTTTGGCTTTTTGGCTAAGTGTTATTGATTTTTCCATAAGCTAGGCGATAACTTTCGGTCTCCGTATATGTCGGAATCGATGTCTGCGTCGGTTATATGCGTGTACCTAATACCCTGTGGTCTTTTGTGTGTGTGTTTGCGTGGCGTTGGATGAGACGATCTGGGTTTGGGCTCTTTTTGGCTTTTTGGCTAAGTGTTGTTTTGATTTGCAAGCTAGGCGATAACTTTCGGTCTCCGTATGTCGGAATCGAAATCTACCGTCGGTTATATAGCGTGCCTAATACCTCTGCGGTCTTTGTGTGTGTGTTTGCGTGGCGTTCGGAGAGGGACGATCACGGGTTTGGGCTCTTTTTGGCTTTTTTGGCTAAGTGTTGTTGATTTTGCAAACTAAGCGATAACTTTCGGTCTCCGTATGTCGGAATCGAAATCTACCGTCGGTTATATAGCGTGCCCTAATACCTACAGTGGTCTTTGTGTGTGTGTTTTGCGTGGCGTTCGGACCAGACGATCACGGGTTTGGGCTCTTTTTGGCTTTTGGCTAAGTGTTGTTGCAAACTAAGCGATAACTTTTTAGCAGGGGCGATAACTTTCGGTCTCCGTATGTATCGCCGGATCAATCTGCGTCGATTATAGCGATAACTTCGGTGCCTAATACCTACAGCAGTCTGTTTGTGTGTGTGTTTGCGTGGCGTTGGACCAGACGATGCGGGTTTGGGCTCTTTTTGGCTTTTTGGCTAAGTGTTGTTGATTTTGCAAACTAAGCGATAACTTTCGGTCTCCGTATGCCGGAATCGAATCTGCGTCGGTTATGTAGCGTGCCTAATACCTCTGCAGTCTGTGTGTGTGTTTTGCGTGGCGTTCGGACCAGACGATCACGGGTTTCAGGCTCTTTTTGGCTTTTTTTGGCTAAGTGTTGTTGATTTTCTTAAAGCTAAGCGATAACTTTCGGTCTCCGTATGTCGAATCGAAATCTGCGTCGGTTATAGTAGCGTGCCCTAATACCTCTGTGCAGTCTTTGTGTGTGTGTTTTTGCGTGGCGTTCGGACCAGACGATCACGGAGTTCGGGCTCTTTTTGGCTTTTTGGCTAAGTGTTGTTGATTTTAGCAAACTAAGCGATAACTTCGGTCTCTCCGTATGTCGGAATCGAAATCTGCGTCAGTTTATAGCGCGATGCCCTAATACCTACAGCAGTCTTGTGTGTGTGTTTGCGTGGCGTTGCGGGCCAGACGATGCGGGTTTCGGGCTCTTTTGGCTTTTTGGCTAAGTGTTGAGAGCTCTTTTGGCTTTTTGCAAACTAAGCAGGCGATAACTTTCGGTCTCCGTATGTAAGAATCGAAATCTGCGTCGGTTATATAGCGATGCCCTAATACCTCTGTGGTCTTTATGTGTGTGTGTTGCGTGGCGTTCGAGGACAGACGATCTGGGTTTGGGCTCTTTTTGGCTTTTGGCTAAGTGTTATTTGATTTTTTGCAAAGGGGCGATAACTTTCGGTCTCCGTATGTCGGAATCAATCTGCGTCGATTTATAGCAGCGTTTAACTCTAATACCTCTAAGTGTTGTTCTTTGTGTGTGTGTTTGCGTGGCGTTGAATGAGACGTCTGGGGTTTGGGCTCTTTTTGGCTTTTTGGCTAAGTGTTGTTGATTTGCAAAACTAAGCGATAACTTTCGGTCTCCGTATGTCGGAATCGAAATCTGCGTCGGATTATAGCGTACCCTAATACCTCTGTGCGGTCTGTGTGTGTGTGTTTGCGTGGCGTTGAGACCAGACGATCTGCGGGTTTTGGGCTCTTTTTGGCTTTTTGGCTAAGTGTTGTTGATTTAGCAAACTAGGCGATAACTTTCGGTCTCCGTATGTGAATCGAAATCTGCGTCGGTTATAGCGATGCCTAATACCTCTGCAGTCTTTGTGTGTGTGTTTGCGTGGCGTTGGACCAGACGATCGGGTTTGGGCTCTTTTTGGCTTTTGGCTAAGTGTTGTTTGATTTACATAAACTAAGGCGATAACTTTCGGTCTCCGTATGCCGGAATCGAAATCTGCGTCGGTTTATAGCAGCGTGCCCTAATACCTCAGCGGTCTTGTGTGTGTGTGTGTTTGCGTGGCGTTGGATGAGACGATCACGGGTTTTGGGCTCTTTTTGGCTTTTGGCTAAGTGTTGTTGTTTTCACATAAACTAAGCGATAACTTTCGGTCTCCGTATGTCGGAATCGAAATCTGCGTCCGTTATATAGCGATGCCTAATACCTCTGTGGTCTTGTGTGTGTGTTTGCGTGGCGTTCGGACCAGACGATCACGGGTTTTGGGCTCTTTTTGGCTTTTTGGCTAAGTGTTGTTCGATTTATAAGCTAAGGCGATAACTTTCGGTCTCCGTATGTCGGAATCAATCTGCGTCGATTATAGCGCGTGCCTAATACCTCACAGCGGTCTTTGTGTGTGTGTTTGCGTTGGCGTTGGACCAGACGATGCGGGTTTGGGCTCTTTTTGGCTTTTGGCTAAGTGTTGTTGAGTTTTTAATGCAAACGATAACTTTCGGTCTCCGTATGTCGAATCGAAAATCTGCGTCGGTTATAGCGAGCGTGCCTAATACCTCTGCGGTCTTTGTGTGTGTGTTTTGCGTGGCGTTGGATGAGACGATGCGGGTTTTAGGCTCTTTTTGGCTTTTTGGCTAAGTGTTATTCGATTTGCAAGCAGGGGCGATAACTTTCGGTCTCCGTATGTCGGAATCAATCTGCGTCGATTATATAGCGTGCCTAATACCTACAGCAGTCTTTGTGTGTGTATTTGCGTGGCGTTGGACCAGACGATGCGGGTTTGGGCTCTTTTGGCTTTTTGGCTAAGTGTTGTTGAGTTTTTGCAAGCTAAGCGATAACTTTCGGTCTCCGTATATCGGAATCGAAATCTGCGTCGGTTATATATGCGTGCCTAATACCCTACTGTGAGTCTTTTTGTGTGTGTGTTTGCGTGGCGTTCGGCGGAGACGATCACGGTTTCGGGCTCTTTTGGCTTTTTGGCTAAGTGTTGTTTGATTTAGCAAGCTAGGCGATAACTTTCGGTCTCCGTATGTCGGAATCGAGTACCGTCGGTTATGTAGCGTGCCTAATACCTCTGCAGTCTTTGTGTGTGTTTGCGTGGCGTTCGGGCCAGACGATCACGGGTTTGAGCTCTTTTGGCTTTTTGGCTAAGTGTTGTTTGATTTTAAAGCTAAGCGATAACTTTCGGTCTCCGTATGTCGGAAAATCGAATCTGCGTCGGTTATAGCAGCGTGCCCTAATACCTACAGTCAGTCTTTGTGTGTGTGTTTGCGTGGCGTTCGGACCAGACGTCTGGGTTCGGGCTCTTTTGGCTTTTTGGCTAAGTGTTGTTCGATTTTACAAACAGGGGCGATAACTTTCGGTCTCCGTATATCGAGAATCAGTCTGCGTCGGTTATATAGCGATGCCTAATACCTCTGTGGCAGTCTTTGTGTGTGTGTTGCGTGGCGTTCGGATGGAGACGATCACGGGTTTGGGCTCTTTTTGGCTTTTGGCTAAGTGTTGTTGATTTACAAACTAAGCGATAACTTTCGGTCTCCGTATGTCGGAATCGAAATCTGCGTCGATTATAGTAGCGTGCCCTAATACCTACAGCGGTCTTTGTGTGTGTGTGTTTGCGTGGCGTTCGGACAGACGATGCGGGTTTCGGGCTTTTTTTTGGCTTTATGGCTAAGTGTTGTTCAGTTTCGCAAACTAGGCGATAACTCGGTCTCCGTATGTCGGAATCGAAATCTGCGTCGATTATAGCAGCGTGCCTAATACCTACAGCGGTCTTTGTGTGTGTGTGTGGCGCGTGGCGTTCGGAGGCTTTTTGGCTAAGTGTTGTTGGGTTTCGGGCTCTTTTGGCTTTTTGGCTAAGTGTTGTTGATTTACAAAGCTAGGCGATAACTTTCGGTCTCCGTATGTCGGAATCAAAATAACCGGTCGGTTATGAATAGCGATGCCTAATACCTCTCAGCGGTCTTTGTGTGTGTATTTGCGTGGCGTTAGACCAGACGATCGGGTTTTGGGCTCTTTTTGCTTTTTGGCTAAGTGTTGTTCGATTTTGCAAACTAAGCGATAACTTTCGGTCTCCGTATATCGGAATCGAATCTGCGTCGGTTTATAGCGTGTGCCTAATACCTCAGCAGTCTTTTTGTGTGTGTGTTTTGCATTGGCGTTCGGAGAGACGACGATCGGTTTTGACTCTTTTTGGCTTTTTGGCTAAGTGTTTATTCGATTTGCAAACTAAGCGATAACTTCGGTCTCCGTATATATGTCGAATCGAAGTACCGTCGGTTATATAGCGTGCCTAATACCCTCTGTGGTCTTGTGTGTGTGTTTGCGTGGCGTTGGATGGACGATCACGGGTTTGAGGCTCTTTTTGGCTTTTTGGCTAAGTGTTGTTGATTTTGCAAACTAAGCGATAACTTTCGGTCTCCGTATGTCGGAATCGAAATCTGCGTCGGTTATATAGCGTGCCCTAATACCCTACAGCGGTCTTGTGTGTGTGTGTTTGCGTGGCGTTCGGACCAGACGATCACGGAGTTCGGGCTCTTTTGGGCTTTTGGCTAAGTGTTGTTGAGTTTAAACATAAAAGGCGATAACTTTCGGTCTCCGTATGCCGGAATCAATCTGCGTCGGTTATGCTTAGCGCGCCCTAATACCTCTGTGTCTCTGTGTGTGTGTGTTTGCGTGGCGTTCGGATGAGACGATCACGGGTTTGGGCTCTTTTTGGCTTTTGGCTAAGTGTTATTCGATTTAGCAAGCTAAGCGATAACTTTCGGTCTCCGTATGTCGGAATCAATCTGCGTCGGTTATAGCAGCGTGCCTAATACCTACAGCGGTCTTTGTGTGTGTGTTTGCGTGGCGTTCGACCCGGACGATGCGGGTTTTGGGCTCTTTTGGCTTTTTGGCTAAGTGTTATTCAGATTTCATAAACTAGGCGATAACTTTCGGTCTCCGTATGCCGGAATCGAATCACCGTCGGTTATGTAGCGTGCCTAATACCTCTGTGGTCTTGTGTGTGTGTGTTTGCGTGGCGTTCGGACGAGACGATCACGGGTTTGGGCTCTTTTGGCTTTTTGGCTAAGTGTTGTTGATTTTACAAAAATAGGCGATCTTTCGGTCTCCGTATGCCGGAATCGAGTCTGCGTCGGTTATGTAGCGTGCCTAATACCTACAGCGGTCTTGTGTGTGTGTTTGCGTGGCGTTCGGACCAGACGATCACGGGTTTCGAGGCTCTTTTGGCTTTTTGGCTAAGTGTTGTTCGATTTCGCAAACTAGGCGATAACTTTCGGTCTCCGTATATCGGAATCGAAATCTGCGTCGATTTATGTAGCGTGCCTAATACCTACAGCAGTCTTGTGTGTGTGTGTTTGCGTGGCGTTCGGATGAGACGATCTGGGTTTGAGGCTCTTTTTGGCTTTTTGGCTAAAGTGTTGTTGATTTTATAAGCTAGGCGATAACTTTCGGTCTCCGTATGTCGAATCGAAATCTGCGTCGGTTATAGCGTACCCTAATACCTCTGTGGCGGTCTGTGTGTGTGTTTGCGTGGCGTTGGACCGGACGATGACGGAGTTCGGGCTCTTTTAAGCTTTTTGGCTAAGTGTTGTTGAGTTTACAAACTAGGCGATAACTTTCGGTCTCCGTATGTCGGAATCGAAATCGGAATCAATCTGCGTCGATTATATAGCGCCCTAATACCTCACAGCGGTCTTGTGTGTGTGTTTCGCGTGGCGTTGGGACGGACGATCACTTTTTGGGTTTAAGGCGATAGCTCTTTTGAAGCTTTTGGCTAAGTGTTACCTTGCGGTCTTTGTGTTTGTTTGCGTGGCGTTGAAGAGGGCGATAACTTTTCGGTCTCCTAAGTGTTATTGAATAAGCGATAACTTTCCGTCAGTATATAATCGAAATGCCCTAATACCTACAGCGGTGTCTTTGTGTGTGTGTTTGCGTGGCGTTGGACCAGACGATCACGGGTTTTCGGGCTCTTTTTGGCTTTTGGCTAAGTGTTATTGATTTTATAAACTAGGCGATAACTTTCGGTCTCCGTATGTCGGAATCGAAATCTGCGTCGGTTATAGCAGCGTGCCCTAATACCTCTGTGGTCTCTTGTGTGTGTGTGTTTGCGTGGCGTTGGACGGGCCAGACGATCACGGGTTTTGGGCTCTTTTTGGCTTTTTGGCTAAGTGTTATTCGATTTACATAAACTAGGCGATAACTTTCGGTCTCGTATGTCGGAATCAATCTGCGTCGGTTATATAGCGTGCCTAATACCTCTGTGGTCTGTGTGTGTGTTTGCGTGGCGTTCGGACCAGACGATCACGGGTTTCGGGCTCTTTTTGGCTTTTTGGCTAAGTGTTGTTTAGTTTTTAAAGCTAAGCGATAACTTTCGGTCTCCGTATATCGGAATCGAAATCTGCGTCGGTTATGTAGCGATGCCCTAATACCTCAGCAGTCTTGTGTGTGTGTTTTGCGTGGCGTTCGGACCGGGACGATCACGGGTTTCAGGCTCTTTTTGGCTTTTGGCTAAGTGTTGTTGATTTTAAACTAAGCGATAACTTTCGGTCTCCGTATATCGGAATCGAAATCTGCGTCGGTTATGTACGCGATGCCCTAATACCTCTGTGCAGTCTTTGTGTGTGTGTTTGCGTGGCGTTGAGACAGACGATCTTGGGTTTGGGCTCTTTTTGGCTTTTTGGCTAAGTGTTGTTCGATTTATAAGCTAAGCGATAACTTTCGGTCTCCGTATCGCCGAGAATCAAAGTCTGCGTCGATGTTATGTAGCGTCGTGCCTAATACCTCTGTGATCTTTGTGTGTGTTTGCGTGGCGTTCGGACAGACGATCACGGGTTTGGGCTCTTTTGGCTTTTTGGCTAAGTGTTATTCGATTTACAAACTAAGCGATAACTTTCGGTCTCCGTATGTCGGAATCGAAATCTGCGTCGATTATAGCGTGCCTAATACCTCTGCAGTCTTTGTGTGTGTGTTTGCGTGGCGTTCGGACCGGACGATCTGGGAGTTTGGGCTCTTTTTGGCTTTTTGGCTAAGTGTTGTTGGTTTGCAAATAGGCGATAACTTTCGGTCTCCGTATAACCGGAATCAATCTGCGTCGGTTATATAGCGTGCCCTAATACCTACTGCAGTCTTTGTGTGTGTGTTTGCGTGGCGTTCGGACCAGACGATCACGGGTTTAGGCTCTTTTGGGCTTTTTGGCTAAGTGTTTTATTCGATTTTGCAAACTAGGCGATAACTTTCGGTCTCCGTATGTCGAATCAATCTGCGTCGATCGGTTATAGCGATGCCTAATACCTCTGTGGTCTTTGTGTGTGTGTGTTTGCGTGGCGTTCGGACCAGACGATCACGGGTTTTGGGCTCTTTTGGCTTTTGGCTAAGTGTTGTTCGATTTTATAAAATAGGCGATAACTTCGGTCTCCGTATATCGGAATCAATCTGCGTCGGTTATGGCGTGCCTAATACCTCTGCAGTCTTGTGTGTGTGTGTTTGCGTGGCGTTCGGAAGACGATGCGGGTTTAGGCTCTTTTGGCTTTTGGCTAAGTGTTGTTGATTTCTGCAAACTAAGCGATAACTTTCGGTCTCCGTATGTAGAATCGAAATCTGCGTCAGTTATATAGCGATGCCTAATACCTACAGCGGTCTTTGTGTGTGTGTTTTGCGTGGCGTTCGGATGAGACGATCACGGGTTCGGGCTCTTTTGGCTTTTTGGCTAAGTGTTGTTGATTTTGCAAACTAAGGCGATAACTTTCGGTCTCCGTATGTCGGAATCGAAATCTGCGTCGGTTATAGTAGCGTGCCCTAATACCTCTGGCAGTCTTGTGTGTGTGTTTTGCGTGGCGTTGGAGGGACGATCACGGGTTTAGGCTCTTTTGGCTTTTTGGCTAAGTGTTGTTGAGTTTGCCAAACTAAGCGATAACTTTCGGTCTCCGTATATCGGAATCAATCTGCGTCGTTATATAGCGTGCCTAATACCTCTGTGGTCTTTGTGTGTGTATTTTGCGTGGCGTTCGGCCAGACGATCACGGGTTTTGGAGCTCTTTTTGGCTTTTGGCTAAGTGTTGTTGAGTTTTGCAAACTAGGCGATAACTTCGGTCTCCGTATGTCGGAATCGAAATCTGCGTCGGTTATAGCAGCGTGCCTAATACCTCAGCGGTCTTTGTGTGTGTGTGTTTGCGTGGTGTTCGGACAGACGATGCAGGTTTCGGGCTCTTTTTTGGCTTTTTGCCTAAGTCTTGTTCAGTTTTGCAAACTAGGCGATAACTCGGTCTCCGTATATCGGAATCGAGTCTGTCGTCGGTTAACGTGCGATAATACCTACAGCGGTCTTGTGTGTGTGTGTGTTGCGTGGCGTGGGACCAGACGATCGAGGTTTGAGCTCTTTTGGCTTTTTGGCTAAGTGTTATTTAGATTTTATAAAATAGGCGATAACTTTCGGTCTCCGTATGTCGGAATCGAAATCTGCGTCGGTTATAACGCGTATGCCTAATACCTACAGTGTCTTTGTGTGTGTGTTTGCGTGGCGTTGGACAGACGATCACGGGTTTGGGCTCTTTTTGGCTTTTGGCTAAGTGTTGTTGAGTTTATAAACTAAGCGATAACTTTCGGTCTCCGTATGTCGGAATCAATCTGCGTCGGTTATGTAGCGATGCCTAATACCTCTGTTGTCTTTGTGTGTGTATTTGCGTGGCGTTCGGACCGGACGATCACGGGTTTGAGCTCTTTTTCGGCTTTTGGCTAAGTGTTGTTTGATTTACATAGCTAAGCGATAACTTTCGGTCTCCGTATGTCGGAATCGAAATCTGCGTCGGTTATATAGCGTGCCTAATACCTACAGCGGTCTTGTGTGTGTGTGTTTGCGTGGCGTTCGGACCAGACGATCACGGGTTTTCGGGCTCTTTTTGGCTTTTGGCTGGCTAAGTGTTGTTCGATTTACATAAGCTAGGCGATAACTTTCGGTCTCCGTATGTCGAATCAATCTGCGTCGGTTATAGCGATGCCTAATACCCTGGCAGTCTTTGTGTGTGTGTTTGCGTGGCGTTGGACAGACGATCACGGGTTTTAGGCTCTTTTGGCTTTTTGGCTAAAAGTGTTATTCGATTTACAAACTAAGCGATAACTTTCGGTCTCGTATGTCGGAATCGAAATCTGCGTCAGATTATAGCGTGCCTAATACCTGCGTCTTTGTGTGTGTGTTTGCGTGGCGTTCGGACCAGATCCTCGGGTTTGAGCTCTTTGGCGGCTTGTGCTAAGTCTGATTGTGATTTTTGCTCAAACTAGGCGTGGCGGTCTCCGTATGCCGGAATCAAGTAAATCGGTTATGGCGTCTTTAATACCTCTGGCGGTCTCTGTTTGTGTTGCGTGGCGTTCGGCTACGATCGGGTTTTGCTCTTTTGGCTTTTTGGCTAAATGTTGTTCGATTTTAGAACTAGCAAGCGATAACTTCGGTCTCCGTATGTCGGGAATCGAAATCTGCGTCGGTTATAGTAGCGTACCCTAATACCTCAGCGGTCTTTGTGTGTGTGTTTGCGTGGCGTTCGGAGGAGACGATCTGGTTTTGGGCTCTTTTGGCTTTTTGGCTAAGTGTTGTTGATTTCATAAACTAAGCGATAACTTCGGTCTCCGTATGTCGGAATCAATCTGCGTCGGTTATATAGCGATACCCTAATACCTCAGCAGTCTTGTGTGTGTGTGTTTGCGTGGCGTTGGACCAGACGATGCGGGTTTGGGCTCTTTTTGGCTTTTTGCCGATTTCGCAAACTAGCTAAGTGTTGTTCGATTTATGCAAACTAAGCGATAACTTTCGGTCTCCGTATGTTTCGTGGCGAATCGAAATCTGCGTCGGTTATAAGTGTTGTTGAGTTATATAAGCCCAAGCGATAACTTTCGATCTCCGTATCTCCGAATCGAAGATGCGTCTAATACCTCTGCCTAATCTTGTGTGTGTATGTTGCGTGGCGTTGGACAGACGATCACGGGTTTGGGCTCTTTACCGGCTTTTTGGCTAAGTGTTGTTTGATTTTGCAAACTAGGCGATAACTTCGGTCTCCGTATGTCGGAATCGAAATCTGCGTCGGTTATAGCAGCGTGCCTAATACCTCACAGCGGTCTTTGTGTGTGTGTTTGCGTGGCGTTGGACGGACGATGCGGGTTTCGGGCTCTTTTGACTTTTTGGCTAAGTGTTGTTGATTTCATAAGCTAAGCGATAACTTTCGGTCTCCGTATGTCGGAATCGAAGTCTGCGTCGGTTATATAGCGATACCTAATACCTCAGTGGTCTTTGTGTGTGTGTGTTTGCGTGGCGTTTGAGACCAGACGATGCGGGTTTGAGGCTCTTTTTGGCTTTTTGGCTAAGTGTTGTTGAGTTTTTATAAACTAAGCGATAACTTTCGGTCTCCGTATGTCGGAATCGAAATCTGCGTCGGTTATAAGCGATACCTAATACCTCAGCGGTCTTTGTGTGTGTGTTTGCGTGGCGTTGGATGAGACGATGATGGCTTTTGGCTAAGTTTGAGGCTCTTTTTCCGACTTTTTGGCTAAGTGTTGTTCGATTTCGCAAACTAAGCGATAACTTCGGTCTCCGTATGTAGAATCGAATCGCGTCCGTCGGAATTATATAGCAGTTATAGCTAATACCTACAGCAGTCTTTGTGTGTGTGTTTGCGTGGCGTTGGACCAGACGATCACGGGTTTTGAGCTCTTTTGGCTTTTTGGCTAAGTGTTGTTTCGATTTAAAATAGGCGATAACTTTCGGTCTCCGTATGTCGGAATCAAATCTGCGTCGATTATATAGCGTACCCTAATACCTACTGCGGTCTTTGTGTGTGTGTTTGCGTGGCGTTCGGACCAGACGATCGGGTTTGAGCTCTTTTGGCTTTTGGCTAAGTGTTGTTGATTTTGCAAACTAGAGCGATAACTTTCGGTCTCGTATGTCGAATCGAAATGCCGTCGGTTATAGCGTATGTGCCTAATACCTCTGGCAGTCTTTGTGTGTGTATTTTGCGTGGCGTTCGGACCAGACGATGCGGGTTTGAGGCTCTTTTTGGCTTTTTGGCTAAGTGTTATTCGATTTGCAAACTAAGCGATAACTTTCGGTCTCGTATGTCGGGAATCAATCTGCGTCGGTTATATAGCGATGTCCCTAATACCTCAGCAGTCTTTGTGTGTGTGTTTGCGTGGCGTTCGGACGGACGATCGACGGGTTTCAGCTCTTTTTGGCTTTTTGGCTAAGTGTTGTTGATTTACATAAGCTAAGGCGATAACTTTCGGTCTCCGTATATAGGAATCGTCAATCTGCGTCAGTTATGCAGCGTGCCCTAATACCTCTGTGGTCTTTGTGTGTGTGTGTTTGCGTGGCGTTCGGACAGACGATGCGGGTTTGAGGCTCTTTTTGGCTTTTGGCTAAGTGTTGTTCGATTTTACATAAACTAAGCGATAACTTTCGGTCTCCGTATGTCGGAATCGAAATCTGCGTCGATTTTATAGCGTATACTAACCTCTGGCGGTCTTGTGTGTGTGTTTGCGTGGCGTTGGACCAGACGATCACGGGTTTTGAGCTCTTTTTGGCTTTTTGGC
This sequence comes from Panax ginseng, assembly GCA_020205605.1. Classification (NCBI taxonomy): domain Eukaryota; kingdom Viridiplantae; phylum Streptophyta; class Magnoliopsida; order Apiales; family Araliaceae; genus Panax; species Panax ginseng. Next base: position 146,134,568 of record CM035134.1, on the reverse strand, counting down.
TAAGTGTTGTTTAGATTTTTTAAATAAGCGATAACTTTCGGTCTCCGTATGCCGGAATCATGAAGTCTGCGTCGGTTATGTAGCGATGTCTGCGTCCTAATACCTACAGGTCTTTGTGTGTGTGTTTGCGTGGCGTTGGACAGACGATGCGGGTTTCGGGCTCTTTTTGGCTTTTTGGCTAAGTGTTGTTTAGTTTATAGGCAAACTCGGCGAGCGAATACTTTCGGTCTCCGTATGTCGGAATCGAGTGTGCTGCGTCGGTTAGATGTAGCGTGCCTAATACCTACAGCGGTCTTTGTGTGTGTGTGTTTGCGTGGCGTTCGGACCAGACGATCGGGTTTTGGGCTCTTTTCGGCTTTTGGCTAAAGTGTTATTGATTTTGCAAACTAAGCGATAACTTTCGGTCTCCGTATATCGGAATCGAATCTGCGTCGTTATATAGCGTGCCTAATACCTCAGTGGTCTGTGTGTGTGTTTGCGTGGCGTTCGGACCAGACGATGCGGGTTTGAGCTCTTTTTGGCTTTTTGGCTAAGTGTTGTTGATTTACATAAGCATGGCGATAACTTTCGGTCTCCGTATGTAGGAATCGAAATCTGCGTCGAGTTATGTAGCGTGCCTAATACCTCTGGCAGTCTTTGTGTGTGTGTTTGCGTGGCGTTCGGATGAGACGATCACGGGTTTAGGCTCTTTTGGCTTTTTGGCTAAGTGTTATTCGATTTTACAAACTAAGGCGATAACTTTCGGTCTCTCGTCGGTTATATCTAGGAATCGAAATGCGTCGGTTTACGTAGCGTATGAGACCCTAATACCTCTGGCAGTCTTTTGTGTGTGTGTTTGCGTGGCGTTTAGATGGACGATCGGGTTTGGGCTCTTTTTGGCTTTTTGGCTAAGTGTTGTTGATTTTGCAAACTAAGCGATAACTTTCGGTCTCCGTATGTCGGAATCGAAATCTGCGTCGGTTATATAGCGATGCCTAATACCTACAGCAGTCTTTGTGTGTGTGTTTACGTGGCGTTCGGACCAGACGATCGGGTTTAGGCTCTTTTTGGCTTTTGGCTAAGTGTTGTTCGATTTTGCAAACTAAGCGATAACTTCGGTCTCCGTATGTCGGAATAAAATCTGCGTCGATTATGTAGCGTGCCCTAATACCTCTGTGTCTTTGTGTGTGTGTGTTTGCGTGGCGTTGAGACGGACGATCACGGGTTTGGCTCTTTTGGCTTTTTGGCTAAGTGTTATTTAGATTTATTCTGCCAAACTAGGCGATAACTTTCGGTCTCCGTATGTCGGAATCGAAGTACCGTCGGTTATAGCGATGCCTAATACCTCAGCGGTCTTTGTGTGTGTGTGTTGCGTGGCGTTGGATGAGACGATCACGAAATCTTGAGTTTGAGTTTGAGGCTCTTTTGGGCTTTTGGCTAAGTGTTGTTTAGTTTCGCCAAACTAGGCGATAACTTCGGTCTCCGTATGTCGGAATCGAAATCTGCGTCGGTTATGTGCAACGTGCCTAATACCCTACAGCGGTCTTTGTGTGTGTGTTTTGCGTGGCGTTCGGATGAACGATCACGGGTTTTGGGCTCTCTTTTTGACTTTTTGGCTAAGTGTTGTTGAGTTTGCAAACTAGGGCGATAACTTTCGGTCTCCGTATATCGGAATCGAAATCTGCGTCGGTTATGTAGCGTGCCCTAATACCTCTCACAGCGGTCTTTGTGTGTGTGTTTGCGTGGCGTTCGGACAGACGATCTGGGTTTGGGCTCTTTTTGGCTTTTTGGCTAAGTGTTGTTCGATTTCATAAACTAGGCGATAACTTTCGGTCTCCGTATGTCGGAATCGAAATCTACGTCGGTTATAACAGCGTGCCTAATACCTACAGTGGTCTTTGTGTGTGTGTTTGCGTGGCGTTCGGACAGACGATCACGGGTTTAGGCTCTTTTGGCTTTTTGGCTAAAGTGTTGTTGATTTTGGCAAACTAAGCGATAACTTTCGGTCTCCGTATACCGGAATGAAATCTGCGTCGGTTATAACGATGCCCTAATACCTCTACTGCGATCTTTGTGTGTATTTGCGTGGCGTTCGGAGTGACGATCACGGGTTTTAGGCTCTTTTGGCTTTTGGCTAAGTGTTGTTCGATTTTGCAAACTGGCGATAACTTTCGGTCTCCGTATATCGGAATCGAAATCTGCGTCGGTTATGCAGCGTCTCCTAATACCCTCAGCGGTCTTTGTGTGTGTATTTGCGTGGCGTTCGGATGAGATGATCACGGGTTTTGAGCTCTTTTTGGCTTTTTGGCTAAGTGTTGTTGATTTTCGCAAAAAGCGATAACTTTCGGTCTCGTATATCGGAATCAGAAATCTGCGTCGGTTATATAGCGTGCTAATACCTCTGGCGGTCTTTGTGTGTGTGTTTGCGTGGCGTTCGGACCAGACGATCACGGGTTTGGGCTCTTTTGGCTTTTGGCTAAAGTGTTATTGATTTAGCAAACTGGCGATAACTTTCGGTCTCCGTATGTCGGAATCGAGATCTGCGTCGGTTATATAGCGACGTGCCTAATACCTACAGCGGTCTTTGTGTGTGTTTGCGTGGCGTTCGGATGAGGACGATCACGGGTTTGAGGCTCTTTTTGGCTTTTTGGCTAAGTGTTGTTCGTTTTTACTTAAGCTAAGCGATAACTTCGGTCTCCGTATATATCGGAATCAATCACCGTCAGTTATAACGCGTGCCTAATACTATCTACAGTCTTTTGTGTGTGTGTTTTGCGTGGGTTTCGGAGATGAGACGATCACGGGTTTGGGCTCTTTTTGGCTTTTTGGCTAAGTGTTGTTGATTTTCATAAACTAAGCGATAACTTCGGTCTCCGTATGTCGGAATCAAAAATCTGCGTCGGTTATAGCAGCGTCACCTAATACCTACAGCGGTCTTGTGTGTGTGTGTTTGCGTGGCGTTGAGACGGACGATCACGGGTTTAGGCTCTTTTTGGCTTTTTGGCTAAGTGTTGTTCGATTTACATAAACTGGCGATAACTTTCGGTCTCCGTATGCCGGAAATCAATCTGCGTCGGTTATAGCGTGCACCTAATACCTCACAGCAGTCTTTGTGTGTGTGTTTGCGTGGCGTTGGGCCAGACGATGCGGGTTTTGAGCTCTTTTGGCTTTTTGGCTAAGTGTTGTTGATTTTTATGAACTAGGCGATAACTTTCGGTCTCGTATGTCGGAATCGAATCTGCGTCGGTTATAGCGTCTCTGCCTAATACCTCACAGCGAGTCTTGTGTGTGTGTTTGCGTGGCGTTGGATGAGACGATCGCGGGTTTTGGGCTCTTTTGGCTTTTGGCGATAAGTGTTGTTCTCGATTTCGTAAACTAAGCGATAACTTTCGGTCTCCGTATGTGTCTTTGTCGAAATCTGCGTCGATTATAGCAGACGTGTCGAATAGCCTGCAGTCTTGTGTGTGTGTGTTTGCGTATGGCGTTCGGACGGACGATCACGGGTTCTGGCAGCTCTTTTGGCTTTTGGCTAAGTGTTTGAACTTTTTGGTTTATGCAAACTAAGCGATAACTTCGGTCTCCGTATATCGGAATCAAAATCTGCGTCGAGTTATAGCGATGCCCTAATACCTACAGCGGTCTTTGTGTGTGTGTTTGCGTGGCGTTGGACAGACGTCACGGGTTTAGAGCTCTTTTTGGCTTTTGGCTAAGTGTTGTTGATTTTCGCAAACTAAGCGATAACTTTCGGTCTCCGTATATCGAATCGAAATCTGCGTCGGTTATGCGTTAGCGTGTAGAATACTACAGTGGTCTTTGTGTGTGTGTTTGCGTGGCGTTCGGACCAGACGATCACGGGTTTGGGCTCTTTTGGCTTTTGGCTAAGTGTTGTTTGAGTTTATAAACTAAGCGATAACTTTCGGTCTCCGTATGTCGGAATCGAATCTGCGTCGATTATAGCGCGTGTGCCTAATACCCTACAGCGGTCTTGTGTGTGTGTGTTTAAGCGTGGCGTTCGGACGGGACGATCTGGGTTTTGGGCTCTTTTTGGCTTTTTGGCTAAGTGTTGTTTCGATTTAGCAAACTAAGGCGATAACTTTCGGTCTCCGTATGCCGGAATCGAAATCTGCGTCGGTTATGTAGCGTCTGCCTAATACCTCTAGTGGTCTTTGTGTGTGTGTTTGCGTGGCGTTCGGACGAGACGTCGGAGTTTAGGCTCTTTTGGCTTTTGGCTAAGTGTTGTTCGATTTTTCGCAAACTAGGCGATAACTTTCGGTCTCCGTATATCCGGAATCGAAATCTGCGTCGAGTTATGTAGCGTGTCCTAATACCTCTGTGGTCTTGTGTGTGTGTTTGCGTGGCGTTGGATGAGACGATCACGGGTTTGGGCTCTTTTGGCTTTTTGGCTAAGTGTTGTTGATTTATGTAAGCTAAGCGATACTTCGGTCTCCGTATGTCGGAATCGAAATCTGCGTCGGTTATAGCGTGCCTAATACCTCTACAGCAGTCTTTGTGTGTGTGTTTGCGTAGGCGTTCGGACCCAGACGATCGGGTTTGGGCTCTTTTTGACTTTTTGGCTAAGTGTTGTTCGATTTTACAAACTAGGCGATAACTTTCGGTCTCCGTATATCGGAAATCTGCGTCGGTTATATAGCGTGCCTAATACCTCAGCAGTCTTTGTGTGTGTGTTTGCGTGGCGTTCGGATGAGACGATGCACGGGTTCGGGCTCTTTTTGGCTTTTGGCTAAGTGTTGTTGATTTCGCAAACTAAGCGATAACTTCGGTCTCCGTATATCGGAATCAATCTGCGTCGGTTATAGCGCGTGTCTAATACCTACTGCGGTCTTTGTGTGTGTGTTTGCGTGGCGTTCGGACCCAGACGATCACGGGTTTTGGGCACTTTTGGCTTTTTGGCTAAGTGTTGTTGATTTATAAACTAAGCGATAACTTTCGGTCTCCGTATGTCGGAATCGAAATCTGCGTCGGTTATAGCAGCGTGATGCGAATACCCTCTGCGGTCTTGTGTGTGTGTTTGCGTGGCGTTCGGACCAGACGATCACGGGTTTCCGAGCTCTTTTTGGCTTTTTGGCTAAGTGTTGTTCGATTTACTTAAGCTAGGCGATAACTTCGGTCTCCGTATGCCGGAATCGAAGTCTGCGTCGGTTATAGCGATGCTAATACCTCTGTGTCTTTGTGTGTGTGTTTGCGTGGCGTCGGACCAGACGATGCGGGTTTCGGGCTCTTTTTTGGCTTTTGGCTAAGTGTTGTTCGGTTTTTAAACTAAGCGATACTTTCGGTCTCCGTATCGGAATCAGTCTGCGTCGGTTAATAACGCGTGCCTAATACCCTGTGTGTGTGTGTGTGTTTTGCGTGGCGTTCGGACCCGGACGATGCGGGTTTTGAGGCTCTTTTTGGCTTTTTGGCTAAGTGTTATTGATTTTGCAAACTAAGCGATAACTTTCGGTCTCCGTATGTCGGAATCCAGTCTGCGTCGGTTATAGCGTGTACCCCGAATACCTACTGGCGGTCTTTGTGTGTGTATTTGCGTGGCGTTCGGACGGACGATGCGGGTTTGAGCTCTTTTTGGCTTTTTGGCTAAGTGTTATTCGGTTCTGCAAACTGGCGATAACTTTCGGTCTCCGTATGTCGGAATCGAATCTGCGTCTGCGTCGGTTATCGTCTAGCAGTCGTGCCTAATACCACAGCGGTCTTGTGTGTGTGTGATTTGCGTGGCGTTCCAGACGATCGGTTTGAGCTCTTTTACCGGCTTTTTGGCTAAGTGTTGTTGAGCTCTTTTGCTTTTTGGCTAAATGTTAAGCGATAAAGCGATAACTTCGGTCTCCGTATATCGGAATCGAAATCTGCGTCGGTTATAGCGTCTCGAATACCTCACAGCAGTCTTTGTGTGTGTGTGTTTGCGTGGCGTTCGGACGGACGATCACGGGTTTGGGCTCTTTTGGCTTTTTGGCTAAGTGTTATTGATTCGCATAAACTAAGCGATAACTTTCGGTCTCCGTATAGCGGAATCGAAATCTGCGTCGATTATAGCGTGTGTCGAATACCTACAGCGGTCTTTGTGTGTGTGTTTGCGTGGCGTTGGACCAGACGTCACGGGTTTGAGGCTCTTTTTTGGCTTTTGGCTAAGTGTTGTTCGATTTTGCAATAAACTAAGCGATAACTTTCGGTCTCCGTATGTCGGAATCGAAATCTGCGTCGGTTATGTAGCGTGCTACTAATACCTGGCAGTGGTCTGTGTGTGTGTGTTTGCGTGGCGTTCGGACAGACGATCGGGTTTCGGGCTCTTTTGGCTTTTGGCTAAGTGTTGTTCGATTTTGCCAACTAAGCGATAACTTTCGGTCTCCGTATGTCGAATCGAAATCTGCGTCGGTTTATAGCGTGCCGAATACCTCTGGCGGTCTTGTGTGTGTGTATTTGCGTGGCGTTTGGACGGGACGATCACGGGTTTGGGCTCTTTTTTGGCTTTTTGGCTAAAGTGTTATTTGATTTTATAAACTAAGCGATAACTTTCGGTCTCCGTATATAGAATCAATCTGCGTCGGTTATAGCAGCGTGCCCGAATACCTACAGCAGTCTTGTGTGTGTGTTTGCGTGGCGTTCGGACGGACGATCACGGGTTTCGGCTCTCTTTTGGCTTTTTGGCTAAGTGTTGTTGAGTTTTGCAAACTAGCGATAACTTTCGGTCTCCGTATGTCGGAATGCAAATCTAATGTCGGTTATAGCATGTAATGCGTCTAATAATACCTCTGAGCAGTCTTGTGTGTGTATTTTGCGTGGCGTTCGGACCAGACGATCGGGTTTTTGGGCTCTTTTGGCTTTTTGGCTAAAGTGTTGTTCGATGCAAGCGCTAATGCGATAACTTTCGGTCTCGTATATATTGGAATCGAAATCTGCGTCGGTTATGTAGCGTACCTAATACCTCTACAGCGGTCTTTGTGTGTGTGTTTAGCGTGGCGTTCGGACCAGACGATCGGGTTTGGGCTCTTTTGGCTTTTTGGCTAAGTGTTGTTGATTTCGCAAACTGGCGATAACTTTCGGTCTCCGTATGTCCGAATCGAATCTGCGTCGATTATATAGCGTGCCTAATACCTACAGCGGTCTTTGTGTGTGTGTTGTTTAGACGGCGTTGGCTCTTTCCGGGGCAATCTGGTTTTTGGGCTCTAAGCGGCTTTTTGGCTAAGTGTTGTTGATTTGCGTCAAACTAAGCGATAACTTTCGGTCTCGTATGCCGAATGGAATGAATCTGCGTTCGGCACTTATAGGCGTGCCTAATACCTACAGCGGTCTTGTGTGTGTGTTTGCGTGGCGTTCGGACGCGATGACGATCGGGTTTGGGCTCTTTTTGGCGTTTTTGGCTAAGTGTTATTCGATTTTGTAAACTGGCGATAACTTTCGGTCTCCGTATCGTCTCCGGAATCGGAATCTGCGTCGATTATATAGCAGCGTGCTAATACCTCACAGCGGTCTTGTGTGTGTGTGTTTGCGTGGCGTTCGGACCAGACGATCACGGGTTTAGGCTCTTTTGGCTTTTTGGCTAAGTGTTGTTCGATTTTTGCAAACTAAGCGATAACTTTCGGTCTCCGTATGTCGGAATCGAAATCTGCGTCGGTTATAGCGTGTCGAATACCTCTGGCGATCTTGTGTGTATGTTTGCGTGGCGTTCGGACCCAGACGATCACGGGTTTTAGGCTCTTTTTGACTTTTGGCTAAGTGTTGTTCGGATTTCATAAACTAGGCGATAACTTTCGGTCTCGTATACCGGAATCAGTCTGCGTCGGATTATAGCAGCGTGCCAGAATACCTCTGTGGTCTTGTGTGTGTGTTTGCGTGGCATTTGAGATGAACGATCACGGGTTTGGGCTCTTTTGGCTTTTTGGCTAAAGTGTTATTGATTTTACTTAAACTAAGCGATAACTTTCGGTCTCCGTATGTATGGGAATCGATCTGCGTCGGATTATAGCGTGTAGAATACCTCTGTGGTCTTGTGTGTGTGTGTTTGCGTGGCGTTGAGACGGACGATCGATCTGGGTTTAGGCTCTTTTACGGCTTTTTGGCTAAGTGTTGTTCGATTTATAAACTAAGCGATAACTTCGGTCTCCGTATATCGGAATCAATCTGCGTCGGTTATGTAGCGATGTCGAATACCTCTGTGGTCTTTGTGTGTGTGTTGCGTGGCGTGAAGACGGACGATCGGGTTTAGAGCTCTTTTTGGCTTTTGGCTAAGTGTTGTTGATTTATGATAAGCGGTCTAACTTCGGTCTCTGCGGTCTTTGTGTGTGTGTTTTGCGTGGCGTTATGAGAATCGAGGCTCTGCGGTCGATTATAGCAAACTAGCGTCCGGTACGTCGGTTAATACCTAATACCCTGATGCGTCTTTGTGTGTGTGTTTGCGTGGCGTCGGACCCAGACGATCACGGGTTTGGGCTCTTTTGGCTTTTTGGCTAAAGTGATGATTTGATTTTAATAAACTAAGCGATAACTTCGGTCTCCGTATGTCGGAATCAATCTGCGTCGGTTATAGCGTCTAATACCTACTGCGGTCTTTGTGTGTGTGTTTGCGTGGCGTTCGGACGGACGATCACGGGTTTCGGGCTCTTTTGGCTTTTGGCTAAGTGTTGTTCGATTTCGCAAACTAAGCGATACTTTCGGTCTCCGTATGCCGGAATAAAATCTGCGTCGGTTATAGCGCGTACGAATACCCTCTGTGGTCTTTGTGTGTGTATTTGCGTGGCGTTGGACCAGACGTCGCGGGTTTTGGGCTCTTTTGGCTTTTGGCTAAGTGTTGTTTGATTTTGTAAACTAAGCGATAACTTTCGGTCTCCGTATGTCCGAATCAATACCGTCGGTTATAGTAGCGTGCCGAATACCTACAGTCTTGTGTGTGTGTTTGCGTGGCGTTCGGACAGACGATGCGGGTTTGGGCTCTTTTTGGCTTTTGGCTAAGTGTTGTTCGATTTTGCCAAACTGGCGATAACTTTCGGTCTCCGTATGCCGGAATCAATACCGTCGGTTATAGCGTACCGAATACCTCTGGCGGTCTTGTGTGTGTGTGTTTGCGTGGCGTTCGGACCGGACGATCGGGTTTGGGCTCTTTTTGGCTTTTTGGCTAAGTGTTGTTGATTTCGCAAACTAAGCGATAACTTTCGGTCTCCGTATGTCGGAATCGAAATCTGCGTCGGTTATGTAGCGATCGCCGAATACCTACAGCGGTCTTTGTGTGTGTGTGTTTGCGTGGCGTTGGACGGACGATCTTTGAGTTTGGGCTTTTTGGCTTTTTGGCTAAGTGTTGTTCGATTTATGTAAACTAGGCGATAACTTTCGGTCTCCGTATGTCGGAATCGAAATCTGCGTCGGTTATATAGCGATGCCGAATACCTCTGGCGGTCTTTGTGTGTGTGTTTTGCGTGGCGTTCGGACGGACGATCACGGGTTTGGGCACTTTTGGCTTTTGGCTAAGTGTTGTTGATTTTGCAAGCTAAAGCGATAACTTCGGTCTCCGTATGTCGGAATCGAAATCACCGTCGGTTTATCGCGTGCCTAATACCTACGCGGTGCTGTGTGTGTGTTTGCGTGGCGTTCGGACAGACGATGCGGGTTTCGGGCTCTTTTTTGGCTTTATGGCTAAGTGTTGTTCAGTTTCGCAAACTAGGCGATAACTCGGTCTCCGTATGTCGGAATCGAATCTGCGTCGGTTATGTAGCGTACCCGAATACCTACAGCGATCTTTGTGTGTGTGTGTTTGCGTGGCGTTCGGACAGACGATCACGGGTTTTAGGCTCTTTTGGCTTTTTGGCTAAGTGTTGTTCGATTTTAAACTGGCGATAACTTTCGGTCTCCGTATGTCGGAATCGAAATACCGTCGGTTATAAGCGTGTCTAATACCTCTGGCGGTCTTTTGTGTGTGTGTTTGCGTGGCGTTCCGGACGGACGATGCGGGTTTTAGGCTCTTTTTGGCTTTTTGGCTAAGTGTTATTCGATTTACCATAAACTAAGCGATAACTTTCGGTCTCCGTATGTCGGAATCGAAATCTGCGTCGGTTATAACAGCGTCCTAGAATACCTCTGCAGTCTTTGTGTGTGTGTTTGCGTGGCGTTAGGACGGACGATCACGGGTTTGGGCTCTTTTTGGCTTTTTGGCTAAGTGTTATTCGATTTACAAACTAAGCGATAACTTCGGTCTCCGTATATAGCCGGAATCGAAGTACCGTCGGTTATAGCAGCGTCACTCGAATACCTCAGCGGTCTTTGTGTGTGTGTTTGCGTGGCGTTCGGACGGACGATCACGGGTTTGGGACTCTTTTCGGCTTTTGCTAAGTGTTCGGTTCGATTTCGAATACCTCTGTCAAGCTTGTGTGTGGCGATAACGTTCGGTCTCCAAACGTATGCCGGAATCTAAGTCCGTTCGAAATTATAGCGATGCCGAATACCTCGAATACTGCGGTCTTTGTGTGTGTGTTTGCGTGGCGTTCGGACGGACGATCACGGGTTTAGGCTCTTTTTTGGCTTTTGGCTAAGTGTTGTTGATTTTTGCAAACTAAGCGATAACTTTCGGTCTCCGTATGTCGGAATCGAAATCTGCGTCGGTTATAGCAGCGTGTCGAATACCTACAGTGGTCTTGTGTGTGTGTTTGCGTGGCGTTCGGACCCAGACGATCTGTTTTTGAGGCTCTTTTTGAACTTTTTGGCTAAGTGTTGTTGATTTATGCAAACTAAGCGATAACTTCGGTCTCCGTATGCCGGAATCGAAATCTGCGTCGGTTATAGCGTCTTAGAATACCTACAGTGGTCTTTGTGTATGGAATGTTTGCGTGGCGTTCGGAATGAGACGATCACGGGTTTTCGGGCTCTTTTTGGCTTTTTGGCTAAGTGTTGTTGATTTCGCCAAGCTAAGCGATAACTTTCGGTCTCCGTATGTCGGAATCAGTCTGCGTCGGTTATGTAGCGTGCCGAATACCTACAGCAGTCTTTGTGTGTGTGTTGCGTGGCGTTGAGACGGGACGATCGGGTTCGGGCTCTTTTTGGCTTTTTGGCTAAGTGTTGTTCGATTTACAAACTAAGCGATAACTTCGGTCTCCGTATGTCGGAATCAATCTGCGTCAGTTATGTAGCGTGCCGAATACCTGTGGATCTGTGTGTGTGTGTTGCGTGGCGTTCGGGCCAGACGATGCGGGTTTGGGCACTTTTTCGGCTTTTTGGCTAAGTGTTGTTCGGTTTATAAACTAAGCGATAACTTCGGTCTCCGTATATCGAATCGAGTACCGTCGGTTATAGCAGCGTCTAATACCTCTGTGTCTTTGTGTGTGTTTTGCGTGGCGTCGAGACCAGACGATCTGGGTTTAGAAGCTCTTTGGCTTTTTGGCTAAGTGTTGTTGATTTATGCAAACTAAGCGATAACTTCGGTCTCCGTATGTCGGAATCAATCTGCGTCGGTTATAGCGTGTCTAGAATACCTCAGCGGTCTTTGTGTGTGTGTTTTTGCGTGGCGTTCGGACCAGACGATCACGGAGTTTGGGCTCTTTTGGCTTTTTGGCTAAGTGTTGTTCGATTTACATAAAGTAAGCGATAACTTTCGGTCTCCGTATGTCGGAATCGAAATGCCGTCGGTTATGTAGCGTAGCGTGCCTAATACCTACAGTGGTCTTGTGTGTGTGTTTGCGTGGCGTTGAGCCAGACGATGCGGGTTTGGGCTCTTTGGCGGCTTTTTGGCTAAGTGTTGTTCGATTTTATAAACTAAGCGATAACTTCGGTCTCCGTATGTCGGGTCGAGTACCGTCGGTTATAGCGTGCATCGAATACCTACAGCGGTCTTTGTGTGTGTATTTGCGTGGCGTTGAGCCAGACGATCACGGGTTTGGGCTCTTTTTGGCTTTTGGCTAAGTGTTGTTGATTTCATAAACTAAGCGATAACTTTCGGTCTCCGTATGTCGGAATCGAAGTCTGCGTCGGTTATGTAGCGTCGAATACCTCAGCGGTCTTTGTGTGTGTGTGTTTGCGTGGCGTTCAGACGAGACGATCACGGGTTTTGGGCTCTTTTGGCTTTTTGGCTAAGTGTTGTTGATTTAGTAAACTAAGCGATAACTTTCGGTCTCCGTATGTCGGAATCGAAATCTGCGTCGATTTATAGCGCGTCTTCGAATACCCTCTGTGGTCTTTGTGTGTGTGTTTTGCGTGGCGTTCGGACGGGCAGACGATCTGGTTTAGGCTCTTTTTGGCTTTTTGGCTAAGTGTTGTTGATTTAAGTTGTTAACTAAGCGATAACTTTCGGTCTCCGTATGTCGAATCGAATCGAGTACCGTCGATTATAGCAGCGATGTCGAATACCTACTGGTGGTCTTTGTGTGTGTGTTTTGCGTGGCGTTCGGAGACCAGACGATCACGGAGTTTCAGGCTCTTTTCGGCTTTTTGGCTAAGTGTTATTCGGTTTATAAACTAAGCGATAACTTCGGTCTCCGTATGTCGGAATCGAAATACCGTCGGTTATATAGCGTCTCGAATACCTCTGGCAGTCTTTGTGTGTGTGTTTGCGTGGCGTTGGGCCAGACGATCACGGAGTTCGGGCTCTTTTTGGCTTTTTGGCTAAGTGTTGTTCGATTTTGTAAACTAAGCGATAACTTTCGGTCTCCGTATGTCGGAATCCAGTACCGTCGATTTATAGCGTGTCGAATACCTCAGCAGTCTTTGTGTGTGTATTTGCGTGGCGTTAGGACCAGACGATCACGGGTTCGGAGCTCTTTTGGCTTTTGGCTAAAGTGTTATTCGATTTACATAAACTAAGCGATAACTTCGGTCTCCGTATGTCGGAATCGAAAATCTGCGTCAGTTATATAGCGATGCCGAATACCTACAGTGGTCTTTGTGTGTGTGTGTTTGCGTGGCGTTCGGACCGGACGATCACGAGTTTGGGCACCCCGGCTTTTTGGCTAAGTGTTGTTCGAGTTTACATAAACTAAGCGATAACTTTCGGTCTCCGTATCCGTATGTCGGAATCGACTCTACAATCTACCGTCGGTTATAGCGCGTGCCCGAATACCTCTGGCGGTCTTTGTGTGTGTGTTCGCGTGGCGTTGACGAGACAGATCACGGGTTCGGGCTCTTTTGGCTTTTGGCTAAGTGTTGTTGATTTTCGCAAACTAAGCGATAACTTCGGTCTCCGTATGTCGGAATCGAAATCTGCCGTCGTTTATAGCGATGTCGAATACCTACAGCGGTCTTTGTGTGTGTGTTTGCGTGGCGTTGAGACCAGACGATCACGGGTTTGAGCTCTACCCGGCTTTTTGGCTAAGTGTTGTTGATTTAGCAAACTAAGCGATAACTTTCGGTCTCGTATGTCGGAATCAATGCACCGTCGGTTATATAGCGTGCCCGAATACCTACAGCGGTCTTGTGTGTGTGTTTGCGTGGCGTTAGGCCAGACGATCACGGGTTTGGGCTCTTTTTGGCTTTTTGGCTAAGTGTTGTTCGATTTTCGCAAACTAAGCGATAACTTTCGGTCTCCGTATCGCCGGAATCGAAATCTGCGTCGATTATGTAGCGATGTCGAATACCTCTGGCGGTCTTTGTGTGTGTGTTTGCGTGGCGTTTGAGACCAGACGATCTGAGTTTCGAGCTCTTTTTGGCTTTTTTGGCTAAGTGTTGTTCGGTTTAGTAAAACTAAGCGATAACTTTCGGTCTCCGTATGTCGGAATCGAGTACCGTCGGTTATATAGCGTGTGTCGAATACCTACAGCGGTCTTTGTGTGTGTGTTTGCGTGGCGTTCGGACGGACGATCACGGGTTTGGGCTCACCGGCTTTTTGGCTAAGTGTTGTTTGATTTCGTAAACTAAGCGATAACTTTCGGTCTCCGTATGTCGGAATCGAAATCTGCGTCGGTTATATAGCGTGCCGAATACCTACAGCGGTCTTTGTGTGTGTGTTTGCGTGGCGTTGATGAGACGATCACGGGTTTGAGCTCTTTTTTGGCTTTTTGGCTAAGTGTTGATTGATTTATAAACTAAGCGATAACTTTCGATCTCCGTATATCGGAATCGAAATGTACCGTCGGTTATAGCGTGTCGAATACCTACAGCGGTCTTTGTGTGTGTGTTTGCGTGGCGTTGAATGACGATCTCGGGTTTGAGGCTCTTTTGGCTTTTTGGCTAAGTGTTGTTGATTTATAAACTAAGCGATAACTTCGGTCTCGTATGTCGGAATCGAAAGTCTGCGTCGGTTATGCGCGATGTCCTAATACCTCACAGCGGTCTTTGTGTGTGTGTTTGCGTGGCGTTCGGACCAGACGACGATGCGGGTTTGGGCTCTTTTTGGCTTTTTGCTAAAAGTGTTGTTCGATTTAATAAACTAAGCGATAACTTTCGGTCTCCGTATGTCGAATCGATCTGCGTCGGTTATAGCGTGCCGAATACCTACAGCGGTCTTTGTGTGTGTGTTTGCGTGGCGTTGAGACAGACGATGCGGGTTTGGGCTCTTTTTTGGCTTTTTGGCTAAGTGTTATTTGTTGGTTTAAATAAACTAAGCGATAACTTCGGTCTCCGTATGTCGAATCAAGTACCGTCGGTTATGTAGCGTGCCGAATACCCTCAGCGGTCTTTGTGTGTGTTTGCGTGGCGTTTAGACCAGACGATCACGGGTTTTGGGCTCTTTCCGGCTTTTTGGCTAAGTGTTATTCGATTTTAGCATAAACTAAGCGATAACTTCGGTCTCCGTATGTCGAGAATCGAATACCGTCAGTTATGTAGCGTGCCTAATACCTACAGCGGTCTTGTGTGTGTGTTTGCGTGGCGTTGGACCAGACGATCACGGGTTTAGGCTCTTTTTCGGCTTTTGGCTAAGTGTGTTTGATTTTGCGTAAACTAGGCGATACTTTCGGTCTCCGTATGTCGGAATCAAGTCTGCGTCGGTTATGTAGCGTATCTAATACCTCTGTGGTCTTTGTGTGTGTGTTTGCGTGGCGTTGAGACAGACGATCACGGGTTTGGGCTCTTTTGGCTTTTGGCTAAGTGTTGTTGATTTAGCAAACTAAGCGATAACTTTCGGTCTCCGTATGTCGGAATCGAAATCTGCGTCGGTTATGTAGCGATACCCTAATACCTACAGTGGTCTTTGTGTGTGTGTGTTTGCGTGGCGTTCGGACCGGACGATCTGGGTTTAGAGCTCTTTTTGGCTTTTTGGCTAAGTGTTGTTCGATTTTGCAAACTAAGCGATAACTTTCGGTCTCCGTATATCGGAATCGAAATCTGCGTCGGTTATATAGCGCGTGTCTAATACCTACAGCAGTCTTTGTGTGTGTGTTTTGCGTGGCGTTGAGCCAGACGATGCGGGTTTAGGGCTCTTTTTGGCTTTTTGGCTAAGTGTTGTTGATTTATAAACTAAGCGATAACTTTCGGTCTCCGTATGTCGGAATCGAGTCTGCGTCGGTTATAGCGATGTACTAATACCTCTGTGCGGTCTTTGTGTGTGTGTTTGCGTGGCGTTCGGGCCAGACGATCACGGGTTTCGGAGCTCTTTTTCGGCTTTTTGGCTAAGTGTTGTTGATTTTGCAAACTAAGCGATAACTTTCGGTCTCCGTATGTCGGAATCGAAATCTGCGTCGGTTATAGCGTGCCTAATACCTACAGCGGTCTTTGTGTGTGTGTTTGCGTGGCGTTCGGACCGAGACGATCACGGGTTTGGGCTCTTTTTGGCTTTTTTGGCTAAGTGTTGTTGATTTAGCATAAACTAAGCGATAACTTTCGGTCTCCGTATGTCGGAATCGAAGTCTGCGTCGGTTATATAGCGTGCCTAATACCTACAGCGGTCTTTGTGTGTGTGTTGCGTGGCGTTCGGACCAGACGATGCGGGTTTGGGCTCTTTTTGGCTTTTTGGCTAAGTGTTATTGATTTTGCATAAACTAAGCGATAACTTTCGGTCTCCGTATGTCGGAATCGAAATACCGTCGATTTATAGCGCGTCCCTAATACCTACAGCGGTCTTTGTGTGTGTGTTTGCGCGTGGCGTTGGACAGACGATCACGGGTTTGGGCTCTTTTTGGCTTTTGGCTAAGTGTTGTTCGATTTTGCAAACTAAGCGATAACTTTCGGTCTCCGTATATCGGAATCGAAATCTGCGTCGGTTATAGCGTGCCTAATACCTCTGTGGTCTTTGTGTGTGTGTTTGCGTGGCGTTCGGATGAGACGATGCGGGTTTCAGGCTCTTTTTGGCTTTTGGCTAAGTGTTGTTGATTTTGCAAACTAAGCGATAACTTTCGGTCTCCGTATGTCGGAATCGAAGTACCGTCGGTTATAGCGCGTGTCTAATACCTACAGCAGTCTTTGTGTGTGTGTGTTTGCGTGGCGTTGAGACCAGACGATCACGGGTTTGGGCTCTTTTGGCTTTTGGCTAAGTGTTGTTGATTTATATAAACTAAGCGATAACTTTCGGTCTCCGTATCGCCGGAATCGAGTCTGCGTCGGTTATAGCGTGTGCCTAATACCTACAGCGGTCTCTGTGTGTGTGTGTTTGCGTGGCGTTCGGATGAGACGATGCGGGTTTTGGGCTCTTTTGGCTTTTTGGCTAAGTGTTGTTGATTTTGCAAACTAAGCGATAACTTTCGGTCTCCGTATGTCGGAATCGAAATCTGCCGTCGGTTATGCAGCGTACCTAATACCTCAGTGGTCTTGTGTGTGTGTGTTTGCGTGGCGTTCGGATGAGACGATGCGGGTTTCGGAGCTCTTTTGGCTTTTTGGCTAAGTGTTGTTGATTTTGCAAACTAAGCGATAACTTTCGGTCTCCGTATGTCGGAATCGAAATCCGTCGGTTATAACGCGTCTAATACCTCAGCAGTCTTTGTGTGTGTGTGTTTGCGTGGCGTTGGAATGAAGACGATCTGGGGTTTGGCTCTTTTTTGGCTTTTGGCTAAGTGTTATTGATTTTGCAAACTAAGCGATAACTTTCGGTCTCCGTATGTCGGAATCGAGTCTGCGTCGGTTATAAGCGTGTATCCTAATACCTCTCAGTGGTCTTTGTGTGTGTGTTTGCGTGGCGTTGGGACCAGACGATCTGCGGGTTTGGGCTCTTTTGGCTTTTTGGCTAAGTGTTGTTGATTTTGCAAACTGGCGATAACTTTCGGTCTCCGTATGTCGGAATCGAATCTGCGTCGGTTATATAGCGTGCCTAATACCTCTGTGATCTTGTGTGTGTGTGTTTTGCGTGGCGTTGAGGCCAGACGATCGGGTTTGAGCTCTTTTTGGCTTTTTGGCTAAGTGTTGTTGATTTTGCAAAGCTAAGCGATAACTTCGGTCTCCGTATGTATGCCGAATCGAGTACCGTCGGTTTATAGCGTGTGCCTAATACCTACAGCGGTCTTTGTGTGTGTGTTTGCGTGGCGTTCGGACCAGACGATCACGGGTTTGGGCTCTTTTTGGCTTTTTGGCTAAGTGTACGAGTTATTGATTTAAGCAAACTAAGCGATAACTTTCGGTCTCCGTATGTCGGAATCGAAATGCCGTCGGTTATAGCGTAGTGTATATCGATACCTACAGCAGTCTTTGTGTGTGTGTTTGCGTGGCGTTGGATGGAGACGATCACGGGTTTCGGGCTCTTTTTGGCTTTTTGGCTAAGTGTTGTTCGGTTTATGCAAACTAAGCGATAACTTTCGGTCTCCGTATGTCGGAATCGAATCTGCGTCGGTTATATAGCGTGTCCCTAATACCTACAGCGGTCTTTGTGTGTGTGTTTGCGTGGCGTTCGGACCAGACGATCGGGTTTGGGCTCTTTTGGCTTTTTGGCTAAGTGTTGTTCGATTTTGCAAACTAGGCGATAACTTTCGGTCTCCGTATGCCGGAATCGTCTGCGTCGGTTATAGCGTGCCTAATACCTCTGGCGGTCTTGTGTGTGTGTGTTTGCGTGGCGTTCGGACGGACGATCACGGGTTTCGGGCTCTTTTTGGCTTTTGGCTAAGTGTTGTTGATTTACATAAACTAAGCGATAACTTTCGGTCTCCGTATGTCGGAATCAATCTGCGTCGGTTATATAGCGTGCCTAATACCTCTGTGAGTCTTGTGTGTGTGTGTTTGCGTGGCGTTCGGACCAGACGATCACGGGTTTGAGCTCTTTTTGGCTTTTGGCTAAGTGTTATTCGATTTGCAAACTAAGCGATAACTTTCGGTCTCCGTATGTCGGAATCGAAATCTGCGTCGGTTATAGCGCGTATCCCGAATACCTCTGTGGCGGTCTTTGTGTGTGTGTTTTGCGTGGCGTTGGACCAGACGATCACGGGTTTGGGCTCTTTTGGCTTTTTGGCTAAGTGTTGTTCGATTTTATGCTAAGGCGATAGCGATCTTTCGGTCTCCGTATGTCCGAATCGAAATCTCCGTCGGTTATGCGCGTCTCCTAATACCTACAGCGGTCTTGTGTGTGTGTGTATTTTGCGTGGCGTTCGGACCAGACGATCTGGGTTTCGGGCTTTTTGGCTTTTTGGCTAAGTGTTGTTCGGTTTACATAAACTAAGCGATAACTTCGGTCTCCGTATGTCGAGAATCGAATCTGCGTCGGTTTAGCGCGTATCGAATACCTCAGCGGTCTTTGTGTGTGTGTTTGCGTGGCGTTCGGACAGACGATCACGGGTTTGGGCTCTTTTTGGCTTTTTGGCTAAGTGTTGTTTGGTTTTCGCAAACTAAGCGATAACTTTCGGTCTCCGTATATCCGGAATCGAGTCTGCGTCGGTTATAGCAGCGTGCCTAATACCTACAGTGGTCTTTGTGTGTGTGTTTGCGTGGCGTTGAGACAGACGATCGGGTTTAGGGCTCTTTTTGGCTTTTTGGCTAAGTGTTATTTGATTTTTAAACTAAGCGATAACTTTCGGTCTCCGTATGTCGAATCGAGTCCGTCGGTTATATAGCGTGCGAATACCTCTACAGCAGTCTTGTGTGTGTGTTTGCGTGGCGTTCGGACGGACGATGCGGGTTTCAGGCTCTTTTTCGGCTTTTTGGCTAAGTGTTGTTCAGTTTCGCAAACTAGGCGATAACTCGGTCTCCGTATGTCGGAATCGAAATCTGCGTCGGTTATATAGCGTGTCTAGAATACCTACAGCAGTCTTTGTGTGTGTGTTTGCGTGGCGTTCGGACGAGACGATCTGGGTTTGGGCTCTTTTGGCTTTTTGTCTAAGTGTTGTTCAGTTTTGTAAACTAAGCGATAACTTCGGTCTCCGTATGTCGGAATCAATCTGCGTCGGTTATATAGCGTGCCTAATACCTACAGCGGTCTTGTGTGTGTGTTTGCGTGGCGTTGGACCAGACGATGTGGGTTTGGGCTCTTTTGGCTTTTGGCTAAGTGTTGTTGATTTGCAAACTGGCGATAACTTTCGGTCTCCGTATGTCGGAATCGAAATCTGCGTCGGTTATATAGCGTGCCTAATACCTACAGTGGTCTTGTGTGTGTGTGTTGTTTTGCGTGGCGTTGAACATGAGACGATGTGGGTTTAAGCTCTTTTTGGCTTTTTTTAATTGTTTTTGTTGTTTTGCGAATATAACTTTGGTCTCTGTATGCTCGGAGATGTTGGCGAATTAGTAACAAAGCGGCACCGTGTTGTGTGTGTGAGGTTTTATCTTGTGTTTATCTAGCAATCAATTACAAATTACATAAATTAAATAAGAAATCTGAAATTTAATTTATTTTTACTTCGAATATGTGGTGGGAAGATGTTGGCGAAATAAGCTGCACACGTTGTGGTACACACCGGATTGAGACCGTCTGCGGTGTAGGATCGATAGAGCCGTGGACAACCTCTCTGAGCCGGTGATATATGTTCAGCGTGATGATGCTTTATACTGCAACACAGCTTCGACATGCACACCCTCATGATCCGGCCGGGAAGAAGTCGGCCGGATAATGAAGAGCGGCGCCCGATCACTCGCTTTCCACTACCTCCGGTGGGTGGGTGTCGTTGAGATCTCGCATGGCGAGGGACTAGGGTGTAGGCTGGGACATGGGGAATGCCCTGACTCTGCCCTTCTTGGTCCCCACAGCAGCTGCGGCCGATCCTCTATCTTACCAAATGCTGCAGCGTGAACTAAATCTCTTGAAGTGTCACCTCTCTGGCATTTGCTCACAAGACCCTTTGCAAGATCTTGAGCCGTCATTTGACAAAAACACATTAGTGGATGATCGCAAAGTATAAAATGAAATAATATAAAAGAATATTTGAATTTTAAATACATATTAAATATAATTAAATAACTTACAGCAATGCGTTCTGCCTCAGGTGAGATATAACCACCGTCACCTTTCTTTTGGTGGGCGTGCCACCAAAACTCAGCCAGGGGAGGTGCGTGCTTTAAACTCACCTCAAGTCTCTCCGATGCAGGTAAATCTGTTGAGACCCAGTCTCTGAGTGTGGGAGGCGACTATGTTGTCGAGCGGTGAGCGTTGTGCCGACATCTTCTTGAAGGCCTCGTAGTCCCCAAATCTTGCACATCTGGTCCCTGCCTGCATAGTGAGATATGAAATCTGGTAGGACATCCTTAAGTATACATCCATCGACCATCTTCGTTTGGGCCTTTTTCTTCCGGTTGTAGACCCACTTGTGCCAATTCATCTCTAGGTATCATGCGAGCAGTCATGCCATGGGCTTCTGCCGAATCCTCAAAACGATAATATCTCTGCATTACACATAAGAAGTTTAGTAGACAACATAAATCAAAGAGATAACATAAATCAAAGAGAGATATGACATATTCAAATGTCTAATAAAACTAGCATATGAATGATTGGCATTCTACCTTAAATTCGGCAATAATCGGTGGCGTATACGATCATCCACATCTCCCGCCCACCTCATCCACGGGCTTGAGAATCGGTTGCAGACGATCCCAAGCAACGTGTTCCATGGCGATGGCGTCGAGGATACTACAATTGAAATTGCAAATTACAAAGAATATATAAGAACTAAATACTTATATTATAGTAATATTATATAGGATTATGAAATTACCTATGAGTCCCGACCACGACATATAAGAGGCGCTGGGGATTCACTAGCAAGCCACGTCTTTAGTCCCCATGGAGGCCTCGTCGATCACCGATGTATTGAAATACATCAATATTTATATAAGCGAATATATTGTCAATACAATATAAAATAAAAAATAATAAGGTGTATCGATAACATATATAATTATACGGCGATCACTTACCGATCATCGCGTAGAATCTCCACGCCCCCCACACCACGCCCTGCCGCCCAGGTGTGGTGTCTTGCCACGATGTATCTGTGGTAAAAAGAATGCAACATACGATAAAGAGGATAACATAGGATATCATACGAGATCTGACTAAAAGAATGCAACATAAATAGTAACCTAAAAGTTCTGACATAAATAGTAACCTAAAAGGATACAATTAAAAGAATGCAACATAATTAGTAATCTAAAAGGATCTGACATAAATAATAACCTAAAAGCCCGACACAAATAGTACATACTCCTAAAACAACTCAACACCTTATTTAGTAGATTAATATAAGTTGAAGATAATGATTGCCTTTATTACAAACTATTACATTTGAATACAACTAAAATGACACAAATAATACATACTCCTAATCATTTATATCGTCAAAGCCATCAATATCGAATCGTCATCTTGACGTTAGATCTTCCTTATCGTTGTCATCACCATCTTAAATCGTCTTCAACGATTTCTTGATTATATTTACCTCCTCAACAACATCATCTTCACTTTTCGACGGTGACAACATCATCCTCTTCTTCACTAGACTCACTAATAATTGTCACATCGGCGGGTGTGACACTAGTAGAACTTCGACTTGTAAAGGTTCATCGTGCGGACGAGGAGTTGTGCCTTGAAAACCACGGGCTTTGGTGGTTATAACTTGACATGCCATGGGCTTTGCGAGTGTCTTAACACTCGTAGCGTAGTACACACGTGTGTGTCGCTTGACTTGCTTAAAATAAAAAAGGCAAATCCATACCACTCATCGGTCTTAGTTTTGACTTAACATTATGATCACGAATCACGATTTTTTATCTACTTTAACTCCATTACGAACATCAAACCAATGACAATTAAAGCAAACTAATTCTTTATGACCCCAATATTTGAGAAGCGATAACTTCTAGCAATCGTCCATACCGGTCATCCCAAATGTTATCGTAGCAGACTACCTTTCACCACAACACGAGAATCAGTGAAGCGACTTCCCCAATATCATGCAACACTTAAATCTGTAGCAGATTGACAATGCAACATGTATAAGTATCTACAGATCTTTCGAGGTCATCGTCATTATAAGCTTTAGTCGATTGTCATTAACTCATCTGTGAGGACCTAATGTACATTAACACTGACATATTCTAAAGTTAATTACGCCATAAAATAAGTCTATGATGGTAGATTCATTGAGCGTTTAAAGGTTAGACTTACATGATCCTTAAACCATTGCACAAATTCTCCATTTCTCAAATTTTGCAAATCCTCGTCATGAAATATACTCGGATTCGCTTCACGTACTTCAACATCATATTGGCTGAACACGGTTATATACTCGATGTGTTTGGAAAGGAACTTGACACAATTACACCGAGGCATATATAGTTATGACTACTTACTTAATGTATGGCGCTTACTTCATTCATGTTGACAAGTGCATACAATGTGGCATTTTAGATACTCCTTATCGATCGAGAATCGCCTTTTTTTACCGTAGAATGGGCGATACGGGATGACTAAAAGGCGATTAATTCTCCATTTTCCTCGTCTTGTGATAGCCTAATTCCGGCGTAGCGATTGTGCTTCGTATGAACATTCTACTCAAAAGTACAACGAAAGGCGAAATTAACAAGTTCCTCCATAACATAACTTTGAAGAATCGACCCCTCTACACGGGCTCTATTCTTCACCTTTTGCTTTAGGCGTCGCATATACCTATGTGATATATAGATTAACAAAAAATAATGAACATTTTACCGTATTAAAAACATTAATGTCATTACCTCTCGAATGGATACATCCATCTATATTATGCGGACCGCCAAACTTTACCCGTATGGCGAGTGAATAGGTAAATGCTCCATTGAATTAAAAAAGCGATGGAGGAAGATCATTTCTAACTTGCACATTATTTCCACTTATCTGCATCTCCATTTTATCTATGTCTTCTTTGACTGAAGCTCCGTCAAGCATAGATCTACGAAGAAATTAGAAAGCTACATCGATTGCTTGACCACACGTTTTGGTAATAAGTCGATAAATGCCATGGGATCGAACACGCATGAATACGTGACAATCATGACTTTTGAGACCCAAACTTCAACTCTTCAACTTTACAACACCTTGCTATATTGAAGAATATCCATCAGGAGCTTCAGGTCCCGATCAATTACATATCAATATCAACTGTTCCACTGGTCAAAGTATATTCAACTTTAGGCGTTCTGCCTCTTACTACCCTCCCGATCTGACCACAAATCTTCCCTAATGTTCATTTCTACCAAATCAAGCCTCGACTTGTTGTTGTCCTTTGTTCTACCAATGGGCATCTATGGTTGTATAAAAATATTATCAAATCGTTCTTCTCGTTATGCATCGGATCTAAACAATGCGGATGCGAGTGTAGCCAATAAAGCGGTCAAAGAACATGGATCTGTGTGTCGGTTTGTGAACCTTCTCAGTAACCATAAGCTCGCTCTAATCTGTGATTCTTCCACGGAGGTGGAAACTTCAAATGACTAATCCAACTCAACAACATGACGACCGGAAAAGGCGGCCGGTACTTGGCGTTTCTCTATTTTTCGATTGAATTGTCTACTCATCCGTCGATAACGATGTTGATAGGCAAAAAAGCTATGCGGATTCTTGAAGAAACTCATTTTCCCCCATGTTTGAGCAGCGCGCTTTAATCGACCCCATGCACACGGGACATGATAAGCCCCCATTAGTCGACCATCCGTGATCATTCTAGCAGCGGAAGTCATTTATTGTCCTGATAAAAGTTGCCCTCATGTCAAAGTTACGCTTAAGAGATACATCATAAGTTTGAACCCCTTTTTCCCATAACATCTTCAACTCATCAACTAACTACTGAGGTATACATTGATGTCTTTACTCGGACTCTTATCACCGGAATCGGTAAAAAGGCATGAACATGTAGGGATCTTTCATGCACATCGAAGGCGGGAGGTTATACACCACAATAATCACCGGCCAAGTTGAGTAGGGCTTTGTGTAAGGCCGTTAAGCGGATTAAACCCATCCGTAGCAAGTCAAGCCTAACATTACGAACCTCTTGACAAGCGAGGGGTGTTTGTTATCAAAATTTTCCACTCAAGCCCATCTGCCAAGGGTGCGTCGGTTGACCTTCGACTATGTCCGTGTAGAGTGCCACCTCATATCCTCGGCGGTATGTATTGACATGAACAATGGCTGAAGCCTCTGGGCAATGGGAAAGTAACATAAGATCTTTCTCGACACGTCTTTTCCCTTTTTTTTTGCAGCATTCACGATATCTACTTGTACCACAAATATCACACGACCTCTTATCTTTATTGACATCCGTAATCTGACATACATCGTCATTCTCACAAGCATCAATCTTCTCATACCCTAGATTGAGCCTTTTGACCATTTTCTTCACATCATAATACGACTCGGTAACTTATTGCTGCAGGTAAACACTCCTTCACAATGCTTAGCAGATTCATTAAACCTCTCTCGCTTACGGTCATGCTCATTCTTGAAGTGTAAAAACTTAGTCACAAAGAGATAAGGCGGTGTGTTTTTCGTGTGCCGTCATACGATGGTGTGCCGCTTCATGCAATAACTCATGAAACCCTTAGCCCCATCATTCGGCTCTTGCTCGACGCCATCGCCATCCCTCCTCGTATTCCATTGAAAGTCTGAACCAAAGATCTTCGACTATCATGTTAAACTGATCAAAGTTTTTCGTCCGCCTCACGGATTAGGTTCGATTCATGTTCATCCAACCGGGTTTCCCCATGATAGATCCATGTCGTATAACCTGCTTGAACCTATACGCAAATAAGTCGCATACATGACATCACTCCTTTCCTTCCACACTTCATTCACACACCTCTTACAAGGACATCGATCTCATCATCGTGTCGACTTTCAAACGCGAAGTTGAGAAGCTATTCAACCCCACTACGATACTCGAGCTAAGCCCACTCCTATCGGTGGCTACCCTACGTTCCATCAACTTCGATCAATGCAGACATCTCGGACAAGTATGCCTGCTATATATATAGAAAGTTAGACAAACACAATCAAGTCTCCAAGTTAATGTATATGCAAGCTTATGAGTTTCTAACTTCATCTCCCACTCTAACGGGTCAGAAACTATCCCATTCCGGATGTGTCGCTCTCATGATGCCAACAACTTGAAACACATCTTTACATTTTTCCCATGGTCTTCAAGTGACACCTAACCCATGGTCTTCAAGAACATAACGAAATAGACCAAAATTCAAAAAAATATAAAGACGTAGTCTAAATATGCACCAGAAGAACATCGAGAGATATATCTCCAAACAAGAAAATTTGAAAAATATAAAGGCGAATCTCAAACGGTTTCTAAGCTTCCTAAACAAACCTAAGTGAGATCGATGGTTCTACTTACTCATAAAAACTGCTTTGATCCCAAAGCGGGGACTATTTGAGATTTTCTACTAAGTGAATCTCAAAGCGGGTTCTAAGCTTCTAACTAAGAATTATGAACCTAGAAATTTTAAATAGATTTTCTTTTGACATAAAAGCTCAAAATACATGAGAGAATTAACATAACATACTTATCTATATAAGCTAAAAAGAGATTCAATCAATCGACTATAATAGAATGCATCCACTTCTTGAATCTGCTTAACATTCATATATGTATCAAATATCCCAACAACTTTTGCTTCAAATATCCCAACAACTTTTGGCTTGAAATTTAGAACAAGGAACAAATTAAAAGAACTTCAGCTTTTAAATATCCCAACACCTTTTTTCGAGAAAACTTTCAAACGTATCACATAAGTAAACACATAGTTCAAACTTTCAAACGTATCACATTAAGAATATTATGCGAGACGAGGATATGATATATATTCAAAAAAGTAAGGAGTCTAGCTGGATATAGCTTTACGCTTCCCAAATATATTGATTCACATGATACAAGACTTCTCAAATTTAACACTAGTTGAAAGAGATAAGAAAATACAGGAGAAAAAGTATCTACACCATGTTATCTAGACTTCTTCGAGGTCCCATTATCGATTATCTCTAAAATGTATTTACTTATTCTACCACATTCACATATAGTCTATTTGCGATAAAATACCAATGTCTTGATGATTCTACCACCATTCACTTGGTCTTTTCGCAATAAAATACCAATGTCTTATGTATATATTATATTAACCTAACGACATCCCTACTAAGAAAATAAGAATACATAATTTTTCATAGAGGTAATGTATAATCTGTTTATACTGTCTCTAATTTCATTTGTTTTGTTCAATAAATCAAGATACCAATTACCTCCTCGCCAACAAGTTAAACTCCCACTCTCTATTCAACAAGTCACTTAATTCTCCAAATCAATGAAAAATTCGAATATTCATTAATAGCAATAAAAATTAAATTAAGTGAATCAGTGATTTTACTTACAATATTAAACATATATACATGATCAATCGACATGCATAATACTCAAAAAAAAAGAGAGAGATAAAGAAAAACTTACAAAAAGAGAGGGGATGCAGGAAGGTCAATGCTCGATTTAACATCGCCCAAAAAACAAGACATACTGGGTAATAGAAAAAAAAACCCAAATTAAACCCTAAGATAAGTAAATTGGAACTTATATACAAATAAAACCTTAATAAGAAAAAAAGTGTAACTTACTAATGGAAGCCAACAATAACAAATGTAGAACTGTAGTGAGAGGAGCGAAAATTGGGGGAGATTATAACAGTGTATCAGGCCAAAGAAAGGGGAGCTAGAAAAAAAAAGGGAGGCAGACAATGGAGGACCGAGGCTACGGGGGGATTTAAGCATGAACGACAGTGAGAAGCGGCGGCGAGGACCGACCAGCGGCGAGCGAGGACAGTGGTGGTGAGAGAAAGCAGAGGAAGGAACAAAAGCGAGAGGAAATAAAATGGAGAGGAAAAAGAAATTGAATCTGTTGAATTAAAAATAGGACCTCATTCTCGACGGCATGTACCGTCGTTAATGTACTGTCACCCATGAGTCATTCCCGACGGCGATACCGTCGGTATTGACATCCATAGCCGTCGCCAATGAGTTTTCCCTCCACCGCCAAATATTCGCACCTTTTTTTCCTGGGAAAATGTTATTATCGACGGCACCCATTAGCGACAGCTGTCCCGTCGGCATTAACGTCATTCTCGACGGTACATAAGCCGTCGTTAATACCCCCGTCGCCTATGACCATTTTTTTTGTAGTGAATATAACCTCCAGACATCAATTATTATCGAAATAGATGTCGATTTCTACTAACACAAATAATCCCAAACACAATGAAACTATCAAATTCATCTTTAATCAACACGAACATATTCATCATTAATATTATAACTCACAATATTTAGTAACCAGGTTGTTCCCAGGAAAGAGGGGGCTTTCAATAAGGATTTCTCCTATCGTAGCCAAGCAATTAGGTGACCAAACATCTCCTCGACGTAACTTCTAGACATTGTAAATATTGTAATTTAATAATATGAATAACTTTGTCGTCTAAATTATTGATTTAATAATATAACATATAATGCAAATGATACTGTGACAATAATCGAATCAATAATATGAGAGATATGATGCAGCAATTACTGTAGCAATAATTGAGTATAACCGAGGGATTTCTTACGTAAGCATCAATAATCAATACCTGGTGTGCTACTATGCAACCAACGCCAGACATCGTATTTTTTACTCTTGGGTAGTTCAACGGTTTAACCGGTAGAAACTTCTGCCAAGTTATTTTCAATAAAATACTTTTGTCGTTTTCTCAATACGACAATAATTCCGTTGTGGATCCACCAATGATTATGCCGTTGTACGAATATTCTCCGACCAATCGAATATTTTATAACAACTTGCATACTTTGCAAAATTTATAAATATTACCCACAACTATAACATTATATTAAATCCATACCATAATTTTAAAAAAAAAATATTTTGAGAAAAATAAATCTTTATTCGTAAAATCTGGGGTCTAACAACTTCCCCCAATTCTCTTGTTGCCCGTGTCTACAAGGCTAAATACTATAGAAGAACTGATTTTCTGCATGCCAACAAGAAGAATAATGCTAGTTTCATTTGGAGCAGTATCTTGGCTGCCCAGGATCTAATTAAGCAGAATGTTAGATGGCGAGTGGGAGATGGTTCATCTATTAATATTTGGGCAGACGCTTGGCTCTCTGATGAAGATAACCCTCGAATTTCTTCTCCTCCGATTCCCGGGTCTTTGAAAAGGCGTAAGATGCAGATCTTTGATGATCCCAAATGAACAGTATTGGGATATTGATCTAATCAATGATCTCTTCATTCCTCGAGATTGTGCTCTAATTCTACAGGTACCTCTTCCTGCTCTACGTTTCTGTGATAATATTTTCTAGTGCAAAGACACAAAACGTATTCAGTCCGTAGTGCCTATCGAACTCTCACCGCTCATTTGAATCTTATTAATCCTACTCATTCCTCTCAAATTTAGAAGAAATTATGGTTACTAAAGATCCCTCCTAAAGTGCGGAATTTAATTTGGCGTATTTGCCAAGGTTGTCTTCCAACCAAAGAGAATCTAAGACAAAGACGGGTTGATGTAGATTCCTCATGCTCAGTTTGTGCTCAGTCAATGGAGACGGCTTCACATCTATTTCTTCACTGCCCAATTGCTGTTGAGTGTTGGAGACTTTCAACTTTACTGCTCCCCTCTCTCAATGGTGTTGACATTATCCAATGGATTGAAGCTCTTATTATGAGAAACAACAGTGAGACCATCCAACTATCTTGTGTGCTTTTATGGTCTCTATGGAAAAATCGAAATGATGTGATTTGGGAAAACTTACGTAAATGGCCTTCGACGATTGTCAACCTGGCTGGTTCCTTTCTTGCTCAATGGCAACATGCCCAAATCCTCATAAATGGTGACCTACTCTCTGATCAAAATTCAAGCGTTGTGGAGTGGTGTAAACTCGCATGCGGTCATTTGAAATGTAATGTAGATGGAGTCGTGTTCTCACCGAGAAAGTAAGTTGAGTTTTGGTATGGTTCTTCGCAACTCTCGAGGGACAATGATAAGAACTTCGATGTGGTTCAATTTCGGGTCCTGCAGATTCTGTTTTGGCCGAGGCGATCGACTTTAGGAGGCTTTAAGTTGGCTTAAAAACTTGGTGTTTTCACGGTAATTGTTGAATCCGACTCTTCCATGTTAAGACAAGTTTATTCAGGCTTCATCTTCCTCTCTGAATTATGTGGGTTTGGTGGTGAATGAATGTAAGGATTTGGTTGCTTCTATAGTCGATTGTCACATCTATTTTGTTAGGAGGTCAGCGAATTCTGTTGCACATCTCTTAGCTCGTGCTTCGAATTCTATGTCTAATGTCCAAGAATGGGGCTCTATTCCCCCTCCTTTTATCTGTAATGCTCTAAGCTTTGATCTACAGTTATGAAATTCAATTTTTCCTCAAAAAATAAAAAAAAATAAAATACAATAATTATACAGTAAGCAAATAAATTTAAGTATTCGATATAAATAGAAAAAGTTAATGAAAAGTTTGATTTTTCTTGTTGGACATAATTAAACGGTTGAAAGTCATAAAATCAGAATATTAATACTACGCGGCAATTGGCAGTATGTCCATATGGACTAGAATTATATTTTAAAAATAAATGACAACTTGATTTAAGGTTTTAGTCAACAATTAATTTATTTTACATTAAACTATAACAAAATACAATTAAAAAACGAGAAGAATAAAATACCATTAGTATATACTTCCAATTTATTATCAATAGGAGATCTCGTAAGTCGTGCACGTGCATGATGATGCTACTATTAATATATGGGAAAAATATATATATACACAGCTGTAATACAGTCGTTTATGTCGACAGTTTTTTGGACTATAGCGACGGTTCACCCATCATTATAGTTATTATATTTACATGACACTTCCCGTCACTATAACCCAAAAGAATCGTCATATGTAGGCGATTATATCTTCTGTATACAGTATACACATATAGCCACACATATATATATACAGAGAGAAATAATTTATAACGTATATTTGTTATGGACAATTAGAAATTGAAAATTAAGTGACAGTAAAACAAACTCATACCACTCTAATCAGAATAAAGGTTTGGTTTTACCAATAAATGTCTGGTTAATAAACTCTAAAATCTAGTTAATAATTTTAAACCCTAATTAAAAAATCTTAAACATTTATTGGTAAAATTAAACCCTTATTCATAATTATATATCTAATTTTGAAACAGACGAAGCATCTCTTAGAAAAAAATTGTATTGGTTTGACCCATAATCACATCTAGCTTTATTTTTTCAAAATTTGTTTAAATGTTTATTTTATATTAAATTGATAGAATTTTTTATTTCTTTTTTTTAAAAAAATAATTATGTCTAAATATAATTCAATTTCCTAACAAGAATTTAAAAAATTATTTTTTCGGGGAGAGCACATGAATTTTTTTTATTTTGATGCCAATTGTGCAAAACATGCTTCACATGATAATCACTTACTTTCTAAATTTGTTGTTGGTGTTTTGGATGTCTTAGTTGCTTTTAGCTAAAGAGCTTTGATTCTTGAAATGGAAATGAGTGGAATTTTATGAGCTTGTTTTGAAGTCTTTCTACAAGGTTTGGTCGACTGAGTTGACTCACCACCCCTCCCACTTTGTTTCCAAACATTAATATTAATTTTGTTAAAAAGAGTAACCCACACGTACAATTCGATATCGAGGAGAACCAAGAAAAATACAAGTAGGAAAATTTAAAATAGTGAAGGGATATACAAATCACTAGGTAGGTAAGTGTTATCACAGAGAAAGAGAGAGAAAGAACGAACCTTTGACTAAACCTGCAACGACCCATAAAAACCCCACCACTATTTTCTTTCATACATGCCCTTTAATTTAATCTTTTTCTTCGCCGGCCCAGATACAGAAAGAAAATACTGAGGGTTTTTTCCCGGGAAAGTAAAGGAAATTACTTGGAAAAAAGATTTCATTTTTATGCAATTCAGCTCTGTTACCTTTGAGCTGTTTGCTGTTGAGCTCTTTTGGGTATTCTTTTTTTGGCATGAGATTAACCCAGTAAAGTGTTTGGGAATTAGGGTTTCAATTACTTCTGTTCATGAAGTAGTTCTGTTAGGTGCATAAGCGGTTGATGTGGAATTTAGGTTTTCTCTAGCTGGAGGACCAGAAAATGGTGATGGATAGGTTGGTATGGGGGATTCGGGCTGCTTTTTGGTTAATTTTGGTGTTTTATGGTTTTTCAAGTGTTTCTGGCAATGCTGAAGGTGTGTGTGCACTAAATTTAGTAATCCCCTTTTGTTACAAGTATTTTGGATTACTGATGAGTAAATTTAGTTTACATATGGACTTCGTTTTTAGGTGGTTGTTGCTACATATTTAGTTTGGTATGTTCTTAGCATTATATTTCTTCAATTGAATTACTTAATTTGATGGCTTTGTTTTGATACGAAATTGTGAGCCTATGAATCCTAAATTGAATAAATTTCGAAACTAGGCCTGGTTATGAATCTATATTTGATTTTTCTTTAGTATTATTGCCCAGTTCAGGAAAAATTGTATGTTAACAGGACCTAGCCAATATTCTATATGTGTTAGCTTAAGGAAATAAGTGGAAGAGTCATTTTCTATGTTACGGGTCTATGATGGATGGGTTTGTATGTAATTATATGGATAGTGTGGCAATTGATTCTTATACATTAAAAAAAAGGTTTATTAAGTGGTGTTATTTACAAATACGTTGATTCGTTTTTGTAAGACAGGCGATGCTTTGAATGCACTGAAGACCAATTTAGCTGATCCTAACAGTGTTCTGCAAAGTTGGGATCCAACCCTTGTCAATCCTTGTACTTGGTTTCATGTTACATGCAACAGTGATAATAGTGTTACAAGAGTGTAAGCTCCTTAATCCTGTGACACTTTTATTATGTAATGTAACCTGCTACTAGTAGTTGTGCATGCTTTATGATTCCTGTTGTACAGGTGCAGTATCAATTTTTTTTTTTGCATTTGTTTACTTTCAGTGATCTTGGAAATGCAAACCTATCTGGTCAACTGGTTTCACAGCTTGGTCAGCTTCCAAATTTACAATACTTGTAAGTCATACTTTTGCTTGGTGGAAGTTGCCACACTAGTTCTATGCTCTTGTTTTTACTGTTTTCTTCTTCTAAATGTATTTCCTTTATTGTTATTATTGTCTGTGTATGTAATCTGCAGAGCTTTGTTTTATATGATCACTGATGGTTCTTACTTCTTATAGCTGTAAAATTATCTCCTCCATGGGCTATTCAATTCTTTGGTCATGGTGGGCAGATTCTCACCTCGACATTAGGGGAAAGAAAAATGTGATATGCATTAAATAGAGTTTTCTTGAAGAGAAGAGGAACAAAATGCATATATGTGCAGCTTCGACCCCTTAAAATCTTTAAGAAGTTTTTAAAGTTTGACCCCTTGACAAAAAATCTTGGTTCCACCCTGGTCCACCACTCCCCCCCAAAGTGCGACTATATTATAGACTCACGGCTGTAGGTATAAGTTGAACTGTTATAAAATATATATGATATACTTACAAAATTCTCTTCAGTAACAGACATGAAGGGTTACAAATTTGAAACTTTTAATGTTTGGCAGGCACGTTCTAGATGAGTGCCATTAATTTTTTTCTCATTCTTTTTTCCTGCCTTAATATTTTATATTTGGTTTAATGTCAGGACAATATCTCTACAAGTCTACATTTAGGGTTCCAATCAGAAACATGTAGCTGTAGTTCGTAAGCTGCTCTTAATTGACAAAGAATTTGTATTTTTAAAGATCTACTAGATGAAACTTATCAGTCTTTATTTTTGATGCTACAGTATGTTTTTAAATCATCTTTGATTATGCATTGCATGATTTTAGTTTAGAAATATAGATCAATAAGGTAGACTTTTCTTCATTGCGAAGCTCAGATCTACTGTAA
The DNA here is from genome assembly GCA_020205605.1 of Panax ginseng. Classification (NCBI taxonomy): domain Eukaryota; kingdom Viridiplantae; phylum Streptophyta; class Magnoliopsida; order Apiales; family Araliaceae; genus Panax; species Panax ginseng. The sequence goes on along the minus strand of CM035134.1, from coordinate 146,101,328 downwards.
CTTATTTTATAAGCATAGTTGCAAGTTGATACTTGCTTATTCCCAGTTTCTGAATCCTCAATACAAAAAAGCACTGTATATCAAAATTTGAAGAGCTTGTAAATCCTATTTTTGTGAGTGGATTTGATGTGCTCAAACTGTTAGACTTTCCGCAAATATATTTTCCAAGACTTAAAAGTATCTTCTTTGATGTTAGGCGAACGAGCCTGACCTTATTAGCTCAGGGATTCAAGCCTTGGCCCCTAAAAGTTATAAAGAAAGGAATTTTGTTCATGTGCATTTTAAGTAAGCGTTTTTGGGAACAACTTCTCGAAGAAAGTATGAAATTTCTTATTAGTTATTGGTTGATGGAACAGTTCAAGTTTGGGTGCCTAGCATAAGACCTCGGTACGAACCATTTTCTACACCTAAAGTTGGATGTTCAGGTCACCTATTTTGTTCCATAGCATCTCATTCAAAGATTTTGAGTGCGGGAAGTTGCATTTGAAAAAATTGATCTATATCAGGGATGAAGATACTCTTGCCATTGACCTTTACAATGTTGTGCATATTGTACAAGTGGAGGTCGTTAACTTCAATGTTATTGCTTTTTGCTTCTTTCCCCCATTGAGTCTATTTCTTCTACATGTTTTTGTTGGTCTATGAATTATTGATGTCAACCTTTTTTCGACTTATTTTGTGACAGGGAACTTTATAGTAACAACATAAGCGGAAAAATTCCTAATGAGCTAGGGAATTTAACTGACTTGGTCAGTTTGGATCTTTACCTGAACAACCTGAATGGCCCAATTCCAGAAACGTTGAGCAATCTTAAGAAACTACGATTCCTGTATGAATTTACATCCTTCACCTTTTTTACTACTACTACTATTAAATATATTTATTTATTTATATGCTGTTGTTACCCTCGGCTACATGAGATTCAACAGAAAATGAACTAAAGAAATCACCATTACTGTCGAGAATGCTCTTTATAATTTGATGTTCCTATTATTGAGAACATCTTAGTAGATTTCGTGGATAAATTTCCCCTTAGAAATTTTATGGATAAATGACTATTGCACTTGTTGTAAAATAATGGTGGTTGATCTATATATCTTCTCTGCAAGGATAGGAGGCTCAACAACAACACTTTGACAGGAAAAATTCCTATATCTTTAACTACAATTCTTTCACTGCAAGTCCTGTGAGTACCAAGTTGATCTGTTCCTTTGTCGTGACTGTTTAATCCCCCCCACCTTTTTCTTTCACTCAATTTCAACTGGCTTAGATAACTTGAGATTCTACCTTCTTTACATGTGGAATGCAGTGATCTGTCGAACAATCATTTAACAGGAGCCATTCCAGTCAATGGCTCCTTCTCCCTCTTTACTCCCATCAGGTACGTTTCCGGTTATACTGTTTCCATTTATAGTGCATTGGGTGACCATAAAGATGTAATGCTAACTGATAATTTCCATCTTCCAGTTTTCTTAACAATCCGCTGGACGTTCTTCCAGTTTCCCCACCACCTCCTCTTCCTCCATCACCCTCATCATCTAAAGGTTTGATTTTAATTTTTGCATAACTACTGACACTGATTTATAGTTAGTGTTGTGTTTCTGTTATGTTTCTCCAAAGTTTTTCATATATTCTTCTTCATCAGTTATACGATTCTCTGCATTGCCTGATCGTGCCTTTATTGCTAATGACTTGTCTGACTTTGTATTCATATAGTCTTGTTTGCCTTACGTACACTCTGGTTTAATCATGAAAATCATACAAATGATGTTTCTTGAGGCAAACTACTGACAGATAAACTTTCATTTTCAAACAGAGTTGTACAAAAAACAAACTGCTTATTCATTATTTCCTTATCCAGCATGTGTGGTTTATTGTTTGATCACTTTGAAAAACACATGACCAAAGCATCTTTATTCTTCTGAGAAATTTCTTTTCTCGCTTTGTCTCAATATTCTTCCTCATATAGTATGTTAGTCTCAAGAAACTTCCAGTAATGCAGCAAAAAAACTTTTTGTTGTATTGTAATTGTCAAATGTCATTCCAGTGAGAAACAGTGCCACTGGAGCAATAGCTGGAGGAGTTGCTGCTGGTGCTGCTCTGCTGTTTGCTGGTCCTGCAATTGCACTTGCTTGGTGGCGAAAAAAGAAGCCACAGGATCATTTCTTTGATGTACCAGGTTTGTGCATCTAAAATGGTTTAAGTTGATCACTGTAGTGTAATCTAGAATATTATGTCACTCGACTTTGTCTTTGCAGCTGAAGAAGATCCTGAAGTTCACCTAGGACAGCTCAAGAGGTTCTCTCTGCGTGAATTACAAGTTGCAACAGATAATTTTAGTAACAAGAATATACTGGGTAGAGGTGGGTTCGGTAAGGTTTACAAAGGCCGCTTGGCTGATGGCACTCTAGTGGCTGTAAAAAGACTTAAAGAGGAACGTACCCAAGGTGGGGAGCTGCAGTTCCAAACAGAAGTTGAGATGATTAGCATGGCTGTGCATCGAAATCTACTTCGTTTGCGAGGCTTTTGCATGACACCAACTGAGAGGTTGCTTGTTTATCCATACATGTCTAATGGAAGTGTTGCGTCGTGTTTAAGAGGTACAACTTGTTTTCCTATTTGTATTGCAACTTTAGTTTTTTCAACTTCTTTTATCATTTTCTAAAATGAAAATTTATGGTTTAAGTTGTTAGTGATGCCAATTTCCTAATTGATATCAACTATCATTTCTTACTTATTCAAAAATTAAACCCTCTCATGTCTATTTTCTAAACTCCATATACCATTCATATTCAGATTAATTTGGAAGGGAACCCAGAGATTTATTTGCAATTTATAGATTTTGGTTCTGAAAAAGCTGAGTTTGACTCAGAAGGTGAAAAATATTTTGAGACTTTTTATATTAAAGTTTAATCCATATTCCTTCTTACTGTGCTTACTATCTATAATGGCATTCTCATAAGCTAACTGTTGCATCATTACAGAGCGAAATGATTCACAGCCCCCACTAGATTGGCCAGTAAGGCAGCTTAATTGCACTTGGATCTGCCAGGGGACTTGCTTATCTGCATGATCATTGCGACCCTAAGATCATTCATCGTGATGTCAAAGCTGCAAACATATTGCTGGATGAGGAGTTTGAAGCAGTTGTTGGAGACTTTGGGTTGGCTAAACTCATGGACTACAAGGATACTCATGTTACTACTGCTGTACGTGGCACAATTGGACACATAGCTCCCGAGTACCTATCCACGGGAAAGTCCTCGGAGAAGACTGATTGTTTTGGGTATGGGGTTATGCTTCTTGAGCTCATTACTGGACAGAGGGCTTTTGATCTTGCCCGACTTGCCAATGACGATGACGTGATGTTGCTCGACTGGGTAAGCATTTACCTGCCTCCCTTACACCGTGTTTGTGAGTTTTAATACGGACAGAAAAGAAATGAAATGAACATAAAACTTAGGTTTTCTGTTTGTTTCTCGTGCTTGTAAGTTTTTTAAGGGACTGTAAAGAAATGAAAATGACAGAAAACTTGGAGACTTTTTCTTTCCAAAAATGGACAGATTTGGACGCAAAAGAAAGAGTTAAATAAATCTTTTGTGGTCCCTATATTACCCTCTATTTACAATCACAAAAAGATTTAATAGAAAGGTAAAGTGGTAATCTAATTTAAAAGTTTATGTTTTCTTTTCTATAATTAACTCACAAACAATTCAAAAGAAAATTTACAAGTTTTCTATTATTTTCTTTTCCATTCTTTTCTTTTTACCTTATGTCCTATGTTTGCTTATTGATATATTGCATCTTCAGAGAGATGAATGGAAAACTCTGTAAACATAGGGTGTAGAGTGTTCGTATTCGTTCGGGTTTCAGTCTAAAATTGTGACCAAAACTATAACCAAGATTGTGTGATATTTGAAGTTTGGAACCGAGTGGATGATGGAAGTGAACTATTCCAGCCCAGCCGTTCTCAGGTTGATTATGTTGTAGGCCTAAATTTTTGATATACCTTTCATATTTTCAAAATCAAGAACTTTTTTACTCCATTAATATACTATACTCCATCCGTTCCAAAATTAGAGATACATTTGTAAAACGACAACTTTTAAGTATAATTTTATGTTCTCAAATATAGCCTTATTATCACCCACCATGGGTGATAAGCAATTCTAAATATAAAATAAAATAAAATATAGCCTTATTATTAGCTAGGGATTCGGTTGTGGTGGTGTGATATTGAAAATGTTAGTAAAAAAGTTGGCAAGTTAGGAACATTATGTCATTTCATAGTCTTATAAATGTATATCTAATTTTGGAACGGACTAAAAAGGAAAATGTATCTCTAATTTTTGAACCGAGGGAGGATTAACTTAGAACCTTAGTACTTTAAGTTATCAAATGCATGCATGTAAAATTATAGATTGCTTACTTGGTTCGATTCTTGGTTGGTTTTTGGTTGGGTGGGTTATATCAGTTGTGAAAAATAGTCAAACCGAGAGTTAAACAAAGCAGATGCATTCTTGAATATGTGGGTTAAAATGAAGTCTACGCCAATCATGATCTTCATGGTAGTACCTGTATTTACTGTTTCCAGGACTTTAACCGATGACCAAGCATTTAACATGTGAGCACTTTTTGACTTTGTTGATGTTATGATTTTAGATTAAAATCTTCTGTGCTCAAATGCGATAATGTAAAAAGATTTATCAGTTCTTCTCGGTGGTGTGTTTTTCCTAGCGATTAAGGAAAAGAATTAGATTTTCTTCAAGGAGTATGTCATTAAATAGTAGTCTTGCCACCTTTAATTCAAAATATACAGTCTTAACTGAGAAAATAGAAATTAAAGAAAGAAATACTTGTCTAAACCTTCGGAACTATAAGGTACGTTCTCATTTTCTACTCATGTTGCTCTTGCTGCCAACAAACCTTGACTTGTTTGAGGATTTGCATTTTGGATTATAAAATGAAACATTGCCCATCCTCGACCTACTAAAAATATTCATTGTGCACATCTAGTCTTCACTGCCTCTTGATTCTTCACTAGATTGAAGACAAATTTTTCATGATGAAATTTGGCTTGTAAAGTGATTCAATTCGGGATTTTACTTTTAGTCAATCAAAGCCCCAAGACTTCGACCACCTATAGCCTATCGTACTGGCTATACCTATTACTAATACCAAGAAGCATCTCTAGTATATCCTCCAAGCGTGCTCTTCTCAAACGTAGGATTACCAAGTTTTCATGCCAGATCAAGAAGAGGAGAGATGGAATCTACTGCCAGAGGGCACCACAGTTAGAATTGGCAAATTTATATTGGAGAGAATCAAACAAATACTACTTGGTCTGTGTGGTCCTCATCTAGAGGTTGCATTATAAAAAATAAAAATATGTATATAAAAAATCTTTCTCCATATCTTGTTTGTGTTTCTTGAAAAAATTGAGTCAATCGGTTGTTGGCACTTGTAGTGAGTAATTAGAACATCAATGAGTCTGATGGGACCTCTACCATCTACTTCTCGATAACTATCTTCGAAAATTCAGGTGAAAGGACTTCTAAAGGACAAGAAGCTGGAGACACTGGTTGACGCAGATTTGAAGGGGAATTATGTTGATGAACAGGTGGAGGAGTTAATTCAGGTTGCTTTGCTCTGCACACAGAATTCCCCTACTGAACGACCCAAGATGTCTGAAGTAGTGAGAATGCTAGAAGGTGATGGTTTGACTGCGAGGTGGGAAGAGTGGCAGAAGGACGAGATGTTCCGCCAAGAGGTCAGTCACGCACACAATCAAAATACTGAATGGATTATTGCTGACTCCACTTACAACCTCCATCCTGAGGAATTATCTGGCCCCAGATGATCCTTTTATGGCAGGATATATATAGATTTCTCTGAGCCCCCCCCCCCCCCCCCCCCCTCCCTCCTCCCTTTGTATTTTTATTTTTTGATTTTCCTCATTGTTCATATAATATTTTTCTCTTATTTTTTATATTACCAAAGACCCAGTTGTATCATGTGTCCAGAGTTTTACTGAAGATGTAGCCTGTAGGTTTTGGATATGGCGGTGTAAAAATTTCAGGCTTACATGGAATGAACAGCTGTGGAAGCACTGTGTATTTTGTTTTTATGTACTCAGATAGTGAAAATGTTACAAAGAATAAATGCATTTGTTAACCGAAGCAATCAAGAGCCATTTTGAAGCTATGTACCTTGGCATGTTTTCTGCTGCTTATTTTCTCAAGTAGAATCCAAGGGGTCGACATGAATATCTTCAGACTTGCCTTTTGTCTACAATTTCCATAATGTAATCACAACATTCTTGCTCTACCAATATTTGATGTAGGCAACTGCCTTGTTAATTTTTTTCTCTTCCTTTATGCAAGTAGAGAGCTAGAAAAATGTGTTCGAAAACAATTGATACTAAAGAAAGAAAACATGTCTTCCATGTACAAGAGGAGGCCGGGGCTGCAGATCCAAAGGCAATAAGAAGCTTCACTTCCTGCCACCGGCCGGTTCCCATTCCCATTCGTGGTTTGCCCTTCACCACAAGAGCAACATATGCAAATAATGAAAACTTATTAAAAGGTAAACAAACTCTGATGTTTACAGAGAGACGAATGTACATACATACATACCTGCACCTGCGGTGAGTGCAGGTATATATATAGGTCTTTGCTGCTGATGGGTTATGATTTTCTGCACGGCCTTACTCCAATCATAACACACCTGTAAACAAACGAATGCCATCAGACCTAAATCAGTTCAGCATTAGAAGGCTACACACAGCTAAATACAAACCACATTAAGTAAATTGGGAAAGCAGGAGGCAAGCTGGTCCAGCTTTCTCGTAGCCAATTCAGATATGGTCATATGAAGCTTTATTTCTGACTCATTTTGATACTTGCAATGATACAAATTCTTAAGAATGTTATAAATAACCTAGGGGACTCAGACTCATGCATGTTTCACCATAGAGTTGGACAAAAACACATCAAAGGAAGAACTTTGAGGAGGAGAGAGAGAGAGAGAGAGAGAGAGAGAGAGAGAGAGAGAGAGAGAGAGAGAGAGAGAGAGGAAGGTTGACGATTGTAGAGCAATCCAGAAAATAGTTACATGCTGAATATGCATATATATATTGAGCCATCATTGTTGAAAGTACTGCATGCTATAGGATTACTGCTATACCATACTCTCGTATATATTCATATTATGACACTGGGAATTAATGAGGTAAACTTGTTGGCTGACTTCAAAGTTGATCACTCGTTTATCTAAAGTATTTATCGGGCAAAGAAAGGTTTACCCACTTATTTATATATATATATATATATTTAATTTAAATGAACAAGCTCGTATGAATAAAATTTATGTTATTGCATTTATAGTTGCATAATGTAGCTCAGTTTTAGTGCTATGAGGCTGAGGTCTTGGGTTTGAATATTGATGGAAGTGAAATTTTTAGTCTTAGCTTGATTTACTTACATGTCATTATTGCCACATAGGACAATCAATGTCTAGTTGTCACATAAAAGTTTGTTATTCAAATTTTTTTATAGTAGAGGGTTTGTTTTACATTGATCAATAAAAAGGGCATAATATCCAAATATACTAAGAGTATAATGGTCATTTTTATATTTTACTCAATATAAATTTGTATGACAAAATTAATAGTGGAGGGAATAACCACTTTTACAGTCACCAACGAGTGATAAACCCTACTCTCTTCAGCAAAAGAGAACCAAGTTGCTCAATATGTACACAGAGAAGAAGGTTTGAAAGCAAAATAGAAGGAAGAATTAATTTTGGTTGAATTTATATTTATATATTATGCTTATTCAAGACATAGTTTTTTCATTCTTTATTATTATTATTATTATTATTATTATTATTATTATTATTATTATGGAAATGATATTTCCACAACTAATTTTCATATTTATTTTCATGTGCTTCTCTCATATAAAGGTGGACCCACTCTCTTGTTAAAGAAGACCAAGTAAAAATATCAAAATATCAAAATTACATATAAAAATAATGTTCCCCTTATTATTATTATTATTATTATTAGTACTATATCCATCCAAAAAAAAACAATATTCTTTTTTGTAAAGTTCTTGATAAATATTAAAAAAATTATTTTTTTTAAGTTTTTAATAAATACTAAAAATTTGTATAAGACACAATTAGGTATATATATATATATATATATATATATATATATATATATATTGAATTATTTAGTTATTTTAACCAAATTTGGTAATTAAATTTTAACATTGACAAAATGAATTATTTTGGTAATTAAAGGCTGATTGAAGATAATTACCCTTTTTATTATTATTAAAAGAAACTATGAGGTAATGAAACGAACATGCATGGAAGTCTTCATCTCTCGCGAATAGATATAACCCGACTGGCATGTCATTTTTTTTTTCCTTTTCTTTATTACGTCCACATCAGATAATAGGTAAAAAAATTTAACCGCCGTGAGTCAGATTTGACAAAATGGTTCAATTTAACAATTTTAATTAGTTCAGTTAGTTAATTTAAAAAATTAAATATTTAATTGTCTATTCAATAAAACATGCAAATTTCGATGGCCAAATAATTAGTTTTGTCGTAGACTTAATTATTCTAACATTTCTTGTAGAATGAGAAATCCTGCATAATTGTTTTAATAGAGTAATATATAAACAATTTTTTTAAAGTCTTTTTGGCTTCAAAAATGCTCCTCAACTTTTAATAAAAAAAAATTATTTTATCCTTTTTATTAAATCCTCTAAATTTTATAAAATTTACTCTATATTTTTATCCCCACACAATTTACACAAATAAAATTGTGCGTCTTCGAGTGCTAATCTTTTCATTATGTGTGTATATTACTCCCTCCGTCCCTAAAAAGTATAATTTGTATACATATTAAAAAAAATAAAAGTAGATGAAAGATGGTAAAAAAAAAATATCAAATTTATTGGGAGTTGTCGTTTACACTCCTAAATTAACCTCACTTTCACTTTACAAATTCAAACAATTAGCACAGTAGTAAGCAATGATCGATCCCACAGAGAGCGATTTGTTTTATATTTATTCTATTATTTTGATAGAAAATAAAGATGGGGGATTTTAAAAAATTGTTTTTAAACTAAGCGAACAAGAATTAAATGATAATATTAATTAAAGATGTAAAAACTTTAGTTCTGCAGTTCAGTTTCACCAAGTACAACAATCAATTAATCAAGTTATTATTATTTTTCCTTCAATAAAACTATTAGCCCTAGATAACAATAAGTTCTGCTATCCGAAATTCTCCTTAGATTATCACTGTATGAAACAAGCTCTCCACCAGATTCTAACTAGCATACAACCTAGAATAAACTCTTAAGATTTAATATGATAGAAGCATTAAGAAATAGAGAATTAGGCTAATCCAAGCAACAAACACATAAGCTCGATTTGTTTAACTTGTTTTCTGATAATCTTAGCAATAAACAAAAGCTTGTCCACAATTATTATTACCAAGTTACTACTTGTGATGAAGAAAGATATCAATTACACGTAATACCAATCTTAATCTAACAGATGATAATGATCAAACTAATTCAATTGGTCATATTAAATCAATTAGATCAATTAGCATGCAATTAATGAAAACAGATTATCAGAAGAAATTTCACACAAGAAGGAATAAATAATAATACTCAATTAATCAATTACTTGTAACAAGGATTCACCTCCCTTTAGAACTGAATAAAAAGAACTAGCCTGACATGCTCTTGAGTCTACACTCCAATAGATGATAATTGATAGTTGAATGAATAAAACTCGGACTCTCATCCTCTATTAATAGTGCTAGACAAAGTCCTAAATCCTATAAGAAGTAGAAATCCAAATCCTAAAAGGAATTACAAATCATAACTAGTTTCCAAAGAAATAGAATCCAATTTAGAAATAAATCTTAGTCTAAAAGATATCCTAAATCTAATAGAAATATCAATCCAATTCCATGTAGAAGTTTACCAAAATTTAAATTTAGAAACTTTCCAAAAATCCAAGATTTCTCAATTTTCCCGCTCAAATTCGCTAGGGCGAATTTTCATTTTCTGCTGCGACATTCTTTGGTAAAATGAGCATAACTTTTGATCCGGGAGGAGTTACGGGACCTGATACCTATCAAAACGAAGATATCGACGAGATCTACAATTTTTATTCTTTGAGAATTGACAGAATATTTCTGCATCAAGGTCAAAATCAGGCTTCAAGTGACTGCTGTGTAAATTGCAACTTCCAAACTTTGAGGTTCAACGTCAGTTTAGTAAAAATATCATAACTTTTTCATATGAACTCCGTTTTTGACGATTCAAGATGTTCCGGAAAGCTAAAGAAGAGCTCTACAATAAAATTCAAGTCCCAAGCCAAGAACATGTATCCAACTTAATGCTAAAAATCCTGCAATTTTCTCTTTTTTTCTCATTTCAGCTCCAATTCTTCCTGAAATCATTAAACACCTTAATAAGCTCATATACACATGAAACATGCAATAAAGCTAAATATAATGGAATCAAAATAAATGAATAATATGCACTCATCATTTATCTTAAAGGCCCATAATTTTTTTGTCTTTAAAATAATAACTTAAGGTACATAAAGTAAAAAATAAATATGTATCCATTAGTATAAAAAAAACAAAAACACTCATTATTTTATGTAATTTCATTGGGCCATTAAGTATAAATTTGAATTTTTTTTCTCTATTTTATTTTTTTAATTTATGTGAAAAATGTATGTAATTCTATCGTTTTGAAAGCGGGAAGAGTAATTGTTTTTATGTTACTTACGTAAATAAATATAAATAATATTTCTTAATATATATGTTGGGATGTGATTATTTGAGTCTAGCCACGGTGCAACTCAGTCTATTTAATGGTCCGAATCTGGTGATGACCCATATGTATTTATTGTGACAGTGGAGAGTCCTTATTAAAATAAGATAGTGTTTCCTTATTTGGTGGGATAAGGAGGTTTAATTAGGACTCTACTCTTAATTGGATTCAGTAGTTATAAGGTGATTCTACAAAAGGAGTCCTTCTCCTAGTTGGATGCGGATGGAGGTGACTTCTATATATACGGCTACAAGCTAGGATTTGGAGACAACACACAAGACACAAGATACAAGAATACAAGAGACAACATACACGAAGAGATACAACACAAATACACATCTTGTACTCCCAATATTATTATAGTGAATTACTCTCTCTCCGTGGTTTTTTTCCAATTGGGTTTCCACGTAAATTGTTGTGTTCATATTTATATGTCTTTATTTATGTTTGTGTGAATGTATTTCGTGAGTTTGATATAATCAACTACTCCATCAACCGATTATACGATTTTGGCTTTCTTTGTTTTGGTGATTTAAATCATACGTACAAAATTTGGCGTTAACATTGGCATAAATCTCAGGGAACACACGACACTTGTTCTAGTGTCGATTTAAAATCACCGATTCACCGAAGAAGATAAGTGATTCTTTTTTATTTACGAAATAAATATTATATATATATATATATATGCCAGCAAAATTCATGACTTTTCGTCAATTATTATATACGGATCTGCTCAAGTCTCAACCCATGAAAAAGAATAGTAGTGGAATATATGACTTTTTGCCAACTATTATACATGTGGAGTAATGATAATACTACAATTTAGCATAAACAAATTAATTAATATGATGAATACCAATTTGTATAGAATGTGCTTCATCATTAACATGATTAATATTATAAAACTCATGCCTTGTATGCTTATTAATGCCTATGGTTGCTTTGTGTGCTCAGGCTTAGGGTAAAGCCCATGTACTTGCTTTTAAATAAAAGTAATGATAAACAACTGTGCATGATGTCAGGTCTAAAGTCTTTGACTTAGTCAGAATTAAGAAGTGAACAACAGAAAAGTGGAGTATTGCATACGGTGTGGAGGCTGCGGTTGAAATTAGTTAGACAAAGAACGTACTTCTTGTTGAAAGCGGTCTTAGAACTTGAGCAATCGAAGATTAAGCATTACGAAAAAAAGAGAGATCTTCTGAGAAGAAAAAGGAAAATTGAAGCGGAGAAGATCTAGCAAGACATGTTTTAAACCCTCGTGGCTCGTGTCATGTGACTCAAAGACGTAGCTTCATGGCTAAAAGCACGTGGCTCGCGACTCAAAGCACGAAGCTCATGGCTCAAACACTTGGCTCGTTGCTTTCGTGGCTCGTGGCTCAAAACACGTGGCTCAGAGCTCAAAGCACTGGCTTCGTGGCTCGATGCACTGCTTGGCTCGTTGCTCGTGGTTCATAGCTTTCAAAAGCACGTGGCTCGTGTATCAAAATCACGTGGCTCGTGGTTCGTGGCACATGGCACATGGGTCGTGGCTTGCGGATCTTTATGTATATCTTAGAAATGAATTGAGGGTGAGGCGAAAATATTGAGAGTCACAAGTTTCTATTTGGCGTATGGTGTTTGGGTGTGACAAAATTTATATAATCTCTTATTTTAAGTTCCTTATAAATAAGAGACTGGGGGCAATGTTGGGATGTGATTATTTGAGTCTAGCCATGGTGCAACTCGGTCTATTTAATGGTTAGGATACGGTGATGGCCCATATGTATTTATTATGATGATGATGGAGAGTCCTTATTAAAATAGGATTGTGTTTCCTTATTTGGTGGGATAAGGAGGTTTAATTAGGACTCCTACTCTTAATTGGATTCAGTAGTTATAAGGTGATTCTACAAAAGGAGTCCTTCTCCTAGTTGGATACGGATGGATGTGACTTCTATATATACGGCTATAGGATTTGGAGACAACACACAAGATACAAGAATACAAGAGACAACATACACGAAGAGATACAACACAAATACACATCTTGTACTCTTACAATATTATTATAGTGGATTACTCTCTCTCCATAATTTTTTTCCAATTGGATTTTCACGTAAATTGTTGTGTTCATATTTATGTCTTTATTTATGTTTGTGTGAATGTATTTCGTGAGTTTGATATAATCAACTACTCCATCAACCGTTAGCGCTGTTTTGGTGATTTCGTCAGGTCATACAAAATTTGGCGTTAACAATATATATAATAATAATAAATTATATTTATAATTCTATATATATATTTCATATTTTTCGTAATTCTAATTTGAAGGAAAACTTTCGCACGTAACCGGACTTTCTATCCCGTCCAAGAAGTTGGGGAGTACAACTTTTACCAGAGAAACAGAAGAAAATTCTTCATCAGGTTCTCCCGCCACCGTATTTGTACTACTCCTCATTAAGTAGGTAGAAGAACTTCATACATTTTTATTTATTTTTTAATTTAAATGTTTTGGGTCGGAAAATATTTCATATTTTCTAAACCCTTTTACCCAAGAAAAAGTCACACTACATTAAATTTCCTTGTAAAAGTTTAGCACTACAAAACAAAGAAATTATGGGTCAATTATTTGTTAGAAATTCACATGCACTGATGCACCTGCCCTTTTTAATGTTATGGGTCAATCTTCTTCTTCTTTTCAAGATAGTAGTAGTATATTATTATCTGGAAAATGGTGGATTTTCAATTTTAAATTCAATTCTGGCTGACTATTATTATTATTATTATTATTATTATTATTATTATTATTATTATTATTATTTCAATTATTATTATTATTATTATTATTATTATTATTTCTAAATTATTGACTGATTATCTGGAAAATGCTGGATTTTTTGGGTGATTATTATTATTAATACTTACTTTTTTTATTAACAGATTACCTGGAAAATGCTGGATTTTCAACTCAAGGGCTCATTTCAATTTGGATGATTATTATTATTATTACTTATTCTTTTTTCTTGACTGATTATCTGGAAAATGTTGTATTTTTAACTCAAGGGCTCATTTCAATCTGGGTGATTATTATTACTAATTCTTTTTTGTTGACCGATTATTATTACTATATGGGTGATTTTTATTACTATTTTTTTGTTGACTGATTAGGGTCTTAGTCTCTTAGATATAAAGATTGTCATTTGACATTGTTCGATAACACATTGGAGAAATCATGGTTTCATTGACATTTCTGTATGTATGTTTAGTTTTCAATGCATGAAACTTTGTTTGTATTTATTTGTTATGGGTGTGTTTTAGAATCTGGATTAGTTAATGGACTTTTGTCTTTTGGTCTACTTAAGATTGATTCTGTGAAACTCAAACGAAAAGATTAGGTGTTTACCCACCTTTATTTAATAAATCAGTTCATTTCAAAGGGTGAACTTCTATGTGTTTTCATTCTAAATTTCCTTCTGCAGGTTCGGTTGACATGTATAATATTATTTTGTTAATTTCCAGAGGTCAAAAGACTTTTTTTGCTTTTAATTTTGTTTCTTTTTTCTGTTTGAATAGTATTAATTTGGTGGAATTCTGTGGTCCAAGTTGATTGCTGTTGGCTTCGCTTTCCAGTATTTGGCACCTTTGGTAGGAAGAGTGATTATACTTGAGTTGTTTAGCTCATTTGTTTCTTCCTAGCACTTTCCTCTTTCTATTTATCAGTTATCACTTATCAGTGCTGATAAAAGAGGTGTACTGCATATTTGTTTGCAGATGTTTATTATCATTAACTTTTAAAACATGAAACCGTGAGCATATGAAGTTATACGAAATTTTTCCATGAGCATTGTGAGCTTTAGCAGATGTATGAAATCAAGTCTCAACATTTTTGATGTTCTAATTAAGTACTTGAAACATTAGGACCTTTCTTTTTGTATAATACTACGCCCATTCCACAAAAAGAGTCCCATTTGCAAAAAAAAAAACAAAAAAACAAAAATTTGTTCCACAAAAAGAGTCCTCTTTTTGTTGATTACGAGAAATTGAGGCGATGTACTTAAGTTTAACATCATAGTTTCACTACCATGAAACCACTTCTAAACTAAAAACTCGTTATATTAAGGATAAACATGGAGGAATAATTATATCCCAAGTTTGCAAGTTTTGCAAATGGGACTCCTTTTGTGGAACGGAGGGAGTAATTGTTTGATTTTAAACCTTGTGCAAGGAAAGCTTCCTTGACTGTCTAAGGTGATCTCTGGAAACCCCTTATCGTGGACATATGAGTATGCTGCATATTGGCTGAAATACAGGACCTGGAATCATTTATTATCTTGAGGCTTATAGTATCCCCTAGTGCCTAGGGTCAGGGCTCAATCGTTTGAGAATTGCAGTATCTGGCACGACATTTCAATGTTTTGAGTCTTCTCAATAATGTAGTTTGTAAGGAGGGAAAGAGAGACCATGCTCAGAGGTTAACTGAATAACTACATTATAGCAAATTAGCAAGTCCCTTTCTTTTCTTTTATGTTGGAAAATGAAATTTGACCAAGTCGAGAATTTTATTTGAACTTAGAAAGTAAAATACATACACACTTTGTGTTCCAAACACACACACACACATATATATATATATCAACTTTGAGAAATAAATAAATAAAAAAGAATGACAGAAAATTTGAGGATGAATGAGTTGGCATTAGTGGTAATATGTATCTGTGCCCATTTTAAGGAACTATGCATGTTCTAGAAAACAAATCAAAGATAGTTTCAATTTTCTAGATCCTTTCTGCAGCCATGCAGCGACGTAGAATCAAGGAAAGAACCTCGAACTTTTCCCAGCACTATACAAGCCAAATTTGTCACGCAGAGAAAATATGGTGAAGGGAAGGAATTAGGTAGGATGTGTGGAAAATGGACCTGTTCTCTGTTAATTTCCAATAGTTGAGTATACGGATACAATGTACCAACCACTGTCAAAAAAGGACACACCAGATGATGATGAATGGTGTGAACCTGCTGATTCTAATTGTTTATATGGAAATACTGACTGGTTAAGATGTGTGCGTGGGTCTCACCTTTGACATTTGATATGGATAGGGTTGAGAGTGACCCTTACTTGAGTTGTTGTGGCATGAGTATATATATATATATATGTTTGTAGACACAGATTTTATTCATAATACTCATCTCACATCAACCGAGGAGCTTGGACTAGTCACTTAATCAATAATCTATTGAAATATGTACAAGTGTCCAATTAACAGTTTTATGCCTTACACAGGTCTCTTGCAGCCAAGGGCCAGGTAAAGCTTCAATTTTAGAAAGTAGAACCAACTTTTATTGCTTTCTCATGCTACATCTCGCATGCGCCATTTTCATTATGTGCATTTTCCTTATGAGTCATTTTTGTTTGCTTATTGTTATGCAGATTGAGTGTGCAAAAGGAGGGAGTTGGTATGTAAACAGCTTGCTTTATTTGTAAGCCCATTTTTTTCTCCTCTAGTCAAAAATATTAAGATCTTTTAGGACTTGCAGAATTGCAGGCAGCCACTGGTCGTTGTACAAAGGTAGCCCGCAATGTGAACTTGGAGAAGTTGCAAAATAACTATCTGTTTCCTGAGGTTGGTAGATTTTAACTTCCCAGTTGTTGCACAATTTGTATTAGTTTTTGTGTTCTCCATTTCCTCCATAAAGTGTGTAACATCTTTACGTATTTGTACCACTTCTACCGTGTCCTAATCAACAATAATATCTCTTGATAGGATGATTTCATCTTTCACCTAGATATGTTAAAAGAAATATTCCTTATTTTTTTAGTGAGACTATTATGGAATGGGTGCCTACTCCAACTAGTTTGGGATAAAAGGCGTTGTTGAGTTGAGTACTATTAAAGGATGGACGGTCTATATGTTTACATGAATAGTAATTACATTTTTGATCAATAATTGCCTTAGTTATTTATTTGTGTACCTTGGTTTACTATTCTATGGTTTGATTCTGATTGCATTACAGATTTCTACACGGGAGCTTGAACACAAAAAGAAGTATCCAAACTCAGAAATTATAAGACTTGGAATCGGTGACACGACACAGCCTATACCAGATATTGTAGCTCTGAGCATGGCTGATGTAAGTTTTTTTTATTGAAATAATTATTTATCTCTCGTACTGTCCACATTTGCATCTTATAAGAGATAATAACTGACCTGAGTTCTCCAATGAGCTTGATTCTTCAACTTAAAAAACTTTTTTGATTTTCTTCTTGTCTAGTTAATAATTTTTCTAACAATGAATCAGATATTCTTCAAAATAGATTGGATGGGAATGATTTAGTCTTGCTTATTTTGGTTTCTTCTGTTTCACTGTTATGAAAGATAGCATGATCAGATCACCAATAAAGCTCTATTATTGTAGTTGAATGGTGATATACTTTATGCAGTAGTACAGTGCAGGTATGTTATGCATGAGTGTGCTGTAGTCTTACCCATGACTGAAATAAGTATTAATGAACCACAAATTACGCGCCAGACGAAAAAAACTATCGTCTTCATATTCAAATATTACATGACAAGTATATACTCCTTTGTTCCATATTATAAGATCAGTATTGACTTTTTGAAGTCAACTTAAGATATTTTTAGACATAGATTCCTTTAATTTTAATCAATACAATGATGAATATTGCAAACTATCTAAAAAATATTAGTTATTGTAAACTTTATTATTTCATAATTTTTAATGGGTCATCTCAATTTTGAGTTTGAAAATGTCTCAAATTGTCTTTCAAAAGTCAATAATGCTCTTATAATTTGGAATGGAGGGAGTATTTGGTACATCTCTGATGATTTTCCAGGGAAACACCATATCAATTGAATTTTGAACTTGGAAGTGTGTTTCCTCATGTTTAATTGTTTGCTTTCTTAAGTGTATTGAGGTATATATTCTTAAGTGTTTTTTGTAATGGTAACAAGGTGTCCCTTTATGTAAACAGCTGTGATACTTGATGAGAGTTTTGGCTAGACTTGATACTAGCCAAATGTACGGACTAGAACTCTTTACCACATCACAGCCCATTAGTTTACATGTGTCATCATCTGGGTGGTCTAATTATACATATATTGTCATATAACTGTTTAACAGAAATTCCAATTATTTAACATTCATTCGCCATGCAGTATGCACGTGACCTTTCAACACATGAAGGTTATAGAGGGTATGGAGCTGAGCAAGGGAACAAGGTAGCGTGGTGCCTATTTGGCAGTTATTTCTGTTGTCTGTCTGCCATATTTATTTACCTGCTTTGATGATGCTTGCAATTTTTTCTACTGCTAATTTATGGGTAAATTCTTTTCTTTACACAGGAATTGAGGAAAGCGATTGCTGATACTTTCTATGGAGATCTAGCGGTAAAAGATTCTGAAGTTTTTGTATCAGACGGTTCCCAGTGCGATATTTCTCGTCTTCAGGTAGCCAACTAAATATTCAGTGTTAATGATTGTAGATTAATTCCAGTTTTTATCAGTCACTGAAATCTACTATACAGTAGTTATATGTTCAGACGGTGCAATGAGATATAACTTCTATCTTCTGCTAAATCTTGGCTTTCACCATACTAAAACTTCGTAGTTTTTATGTTTATTTACAGCTGCTTCTTGGTTCAATTGTCTCAATCGCTGTACAAGATCCAACTTTTCCGGTAATATTATAATCTTTCATCTCTATTTCCAAAGAGTTAATATATTTTGCATGACACGTTTCAGTAATACAAAACAACTGTTCTTGCTCATAAGTTGTATTGTGTTTCTCTCACACTCCTGG
The DNA here is from genome assembly GCA_020205605.1 of Panax ginseng. Taxonomy (NCBI): domain Eukaryota; kingdom Viridiplantae; phylum Streptophyta; class Magnoliopsida; order Apiales; family Araliaceae; genus Panax; species Panax ginseng. Next base: position 146,082,648 of record CM035134.1, on the reverse strand, counting down.
TTCCACGATTTCCCTCATCACTTACCTTAAGTTATACATAGAGAAATTGAGAAGTAAATTTTCCTGAATGATGCTTCTTTTAAAAGGATAAAAACCAAGGGCTACTTCTTATTGTACTTATAGTTGCTACAGCATGTTGTTACTATCATGCATTGCTTAACCTCTCTATTACGCTCTTTTTGTTAATTAATTGCCCAGGTTAAAAAGTACAGTACAATCCCCTTCCTGATAGAACTATAACAACTGAATTACTTCACAAGGCTTCCAAAATATGTTTTTTTAGCACCCCTGATTTTATGACAGAGGCTGTGGTTTTGAACAGGCTTATATGGATTCAAGTGTTATAATTGGTCAAAGTGGAGATTTCCAAGATAAAATGCAGAGGTACCAGAATGTTGAGTACATGACTTGCGGGCCTCAGAATAATTTCTTTCCAGACTTGTCAACCACTTCAAGAACAGACATTATCTTTTTCTGCTCTCCAAATAATCCTACAGGACATGTAGCATCGCGGGAGCAATTGGAACAACTTGTGGAATTTGCCAGAGAAAATGGATCGATTATCGTGTATGACTCTGCATATGCCGCTTATATAACCGATGGAAGTCCGAGGTCGATATATGAAATTCCTGGTGCCAGAGAGGTAAATTAGTGCCAAGTTTCTTCTTCACTTCGCAAACTTCAAAATTGTTTAAACATAATGTACCTTATACGACCTCCAAAAATTCAAGAAAGTTCCCTGGTGACCTGATCTGAATGTATTCTTTGAAACTCTGTGCATGTTGTGGCTCAAAAATCATGATAGTCAGCTCTTCTTTTGAGACGAAAACGAGAAAGAACTTGTTTCTGTAATTTAATTTTGTACATTTTATAGGTTGCGATAGAAATTTCATCCTTTTCCAAGATTGCTGGGTTTACTGGTGTTCGTCTTGGGTGGACTGTGGTGCCTGAAGAGCTCTTATATTCAAATGGATTTCCTGTTATAAATGATTTCAATCGCATTGTATGCACCTGTTTTAATGGCGCTTCAAGTATAGCTCAGGCTGGTGGCTTAGCATGTCTCTCCTCAGATGGTCTCAAGGTGAGCTTTAAAATTAACTCCAAGTTAGAGAGGGCCGTATAAAATTGTGCTGCCCCTGTTCAAAGAGTCCCATTTGCAAAATCTACAAATTTCAAGGTTTTATTTTATTCCATGTTTCCCCCAAATTTATTAAGCCTTTAGCTTTGTAGTGATGGCATAATATTGAAATTGTGATCGTGTCATTTTATACTACCATCAAAAGAAATTGTACTTTTTTGAAACAACAAAAATTCACAAATGGAACTCTTTTGTGGAATGGATGGAGTATTACTTTTTAAACGTAAGCAATTAATTTCATTTTTCAAATGCAGCTACTTTAGTTGGTATTAAAAACATTGTTTGTAGATTTAGGCAATCTCATCATCGAAACCTTTACTTGTAATGAATAGTATCTTACACAGGGAAGCAAGGGTTGTTTTATCAATGTGACAAACTTACAAGTCTAATAAATCCCTTTTATGATATTGCAGAGTTGTGGAAGTTCATTCGTCCTAATTCATTTATCATCGAAATTAAAAATATTTGGTATCGTGGTTATACATAGCTGATAAATTCTTTCTTTCAAAAAATTTCAGGCTATCCTCTCTGTGGTTGATTACTACAAGGAAAACGCAAATATATTAGTCAACACCTTTGCTTCCCTGGGTTTAAAGGTATACGGTGGTGTAAATGCCCCTTATGTTTGGGTACATTTTCCAGGATCGAGATCTTGGGATATCTTTGCTGAGATTCTGGAGAAGGCACACATACTTACTGTTCCTGGGAGTGGGTTTGGTCCAGGTGGTGAAGAGTATATAAGGGTGACTGCTTTTGGACACAGGGAGTGTATCCTGGAAGCCTCAAAAAGGCTGAGGAGCCTTTTCTAATAGACAACGGTTATGATATTCCTGTTTCATGTCACATTTATTTATATTCAATAAAGCGAAATATGATTTATGTTTTAATCCCAGTTTTGGTTTTGTTCATGAAAGATTATTATCATTTTTGTTTGAGAACTTGTGTTTTTTGAAACACCATCATTCTATGAAAAAATATCAGCAGCATGAGCAGCAGACTTTGTTCAGCAGACTTTGATTTAATATTGAGTTCTGCAGATGTCCGTATCTGAATAATATATTTGATGAAAAAGTTACCATTCTTTTCAAAGAAAAAAAAGTTGCCATTATTCAACTGCATAACAAAAAACTCAATAAAGTCGTTTTTATCATCTCAGATTCTGATTATCGAACACCTCTTGAGAATCCAGTTCTCTAAAATCAAAGCATAATATCCAGATTATGAAGATTGAATCGGATGCAAGGATGGGTATGGCACACAGATATAACCAATTCTTTTTATATTCCATAGGACTGAAAATGTTCAGTTTCATCTTCAAATTCCAAAAATTTATGTCAATGAAAATCTCAGTCAGGCAACATGGCCAATCAATTTACATTTTTGGTTCACACGCATGCCTATCTTCCTCAGTACTAGGATGCATCACTAAAACTGAGAACAATACACACATAAATGGATATTAAACAACATAAGTTTTGAGGCCAATCAGCTCACTTTGCTGAGTTAAAGCGAAAAGAGTTTAAATCTCAGCAGAACGAGACATCTGAATCTCCTGGAAACAACAAAAAATTGTAATGCAGGAATCATCTATACTGTATGTTTTATCTGAATAAGAAAATATGACAAAGTTGCTGCTAAAAGTCAACTGCATAAAATACATAAAATTTTATTGTCTCAGATGTGATTATCAAATGATACTGAGAAAATCATATCTAACATCCAGAATATGAAATTTGAATATAATGGGTATACACACAGATCACTTTTTATACTTGCATTACGGAAAATGTCAGTATCATGTCAACTGACCAACCATTTATATGTATTAACACTGGGGTAAACACAGTAAAAGAAAAGCCTTCTCACATATTAGAGTCCTAGATATCAAGTATCTGACAGCTGACCAGCTCCAAAGAACCAGCATTCCTAGTGGCAATGACATTCCACATATTTCTTTCAGTTCCTGCAACTGATTCAGAAATTTCTTGTAAAGAGTCACCTAAAGGAGTCATGGATGTTGACGTAGAGGGCCCTAAATAATTTTGTTTATTCGCCTGCAGAACTAAAATATTATGATTGGCATCTTTAGTGATCACATGAAGCTTTCCAAGTAAACCAGCAAGAAGGTATGGTGATTCTGATTCAGCAAAGTCACGAATGGGTGCATCTCCGTCAACCACTTTCCAAGTATCACCTTGATAATCATACATTTTAATCGTAGCACTATCTAAAGAACTAGAAGGATCCAATGCATACAAGTCATCCTCAACAATAACACTCAATTTTGTTCCTGCCTGTCGTGCAGGCAAACCCTCTCCCATGCCAATTGGCATTTCTACCCACGAATTTGTTTCAGGATCATAAACTTCTCCTCCAATATCAACAAAAAAAGGCCAGCAGTATAAACTCTGTGGCACATATAGTTTTCCCCTGTATGATGTCATCCCAGTTGCAATCGGCTTGAGTAAATCTTCTAGAAAAGCAGTTGGTAGCACCTGAGCTTTTGAGAATGGCATGCTCGGAACTTCAGACCAGACACCAGTTTGGGGATCAAATGCCTCAGCAGATTGAAGAGGAGTCAGTCCACCAGGACCCCTACTAACACCTCCAACAACAAAAAGCTTGTTGTTTAGTACACCTGTTTTACAATAAGCTCTACCTACGGACATGGAACTCGCTTCACTCCATGCATTTAGAACTGGATCATACCTCCAGACACATTTCATGGCTGAAGCTCTGGAAAACCCCCCTATCACATAGAGGCAACCATCAACAGCCCCAATAGCACATCCACACAACGGGATTTGGTCCAATGCATCCCTTCTCCCAAGCCAACCCCTTATGGCATCTGCAATTCTGATACTAGAACCCACCATATTCCACATGCGAAGAGCAAATAAGCCCCTTCTTGATCCATCTTCTACAGCAACATTGGGCATTGGCGGCAATCTCTGCCACTTCCTAGACAGCGGGTCTAATGCACACCATAAAAGCTTGTCCTCATTGATTTTGGTCAAAATGTAGAGCCACTGCTCTGCTGTTCCAAGTTCTTTTCGTAATTTGTAAAGTTCAGGACTTGTTATCACAGCTTTCCAGCTCCGTGACACTAACTTTGCCTCCAAATAGCAAATTTTGGGAAGTCTGGCAAGAATCTGAATTGATATCTCATCTGGAAGGCTGGGAATCAAGCGTGGAATCTCCTCCCAAAAACTTGATGAAGTCCTCTGCCTCTTACATGCTTCACTATTGGTAACCTCGTGGAGATCATTTATTCCGGCCTTGGGATTGTTTACACTCAATAAAGCACCCATCAAGATCTTACTTTATATCTCCACATGCACTGAAAACTAAGGGTAACAAGCGTTTTAAATTAGTCACTTTTTCCTAAGTTCATGCGTCATAAGCCATCTTATTTCCTCTTCAAATCAACAACAGAAAGCTTAGCTGTAAACAGCAAGGAAGATTGATAGAGGAAAATCAAGAGATCCAATCCCACCATTAATTTTCACCGGTGATGTTATGTTTAAGAATCAAAATATATTTCTAAATTTCCACATTCAAAGCGTTGCTTGGAAACTTAAACATGTATCATCAGATATAAAAACACAGTATAGGTTAGCAAACTGCAAAAGGAAAACAGAGAACGAGATGGCACTGTAATTTAGGTAAAGAATGGTCCCCACGAACTGATCAAGCGAAGGACAGACTAACCCATGTAAAACAGCGGAAAACGTAAAGCACAAACAACAATTTACTTTGAGAGGTAATAACATAACAGAACCATCACTAATTCCAGTGCTTTAAAAATCGGTAGGCGGACCTATGCAACAGAGGAGGCGTCTTCGTAAGCGGTATTACTAATTTATTTTTCTATTATACATCCCTGTACTGTACAAAGTATGTACTACATGTAATTTTTTTAATTTTAGATGAAAAATCATCAAAAAAAAATAAAATAATTTAAGACTTAAAAAAATTCATTTCAAGTATTGTAGAGCTTCAAAGTATTGGTCTGATTCCGCCTAAGTGAGGCCTAGTCGTCCAGCCAAATCGAGACGGTAGAGGACCGCCTAGTACCACCAAGTTACAGTTGAAAACTATTTTAGCTTAACACACATTGAATTTTTTTCACATATTACCCCATGATTTTCAAATAAAGAAAAAGCAAGAGTTAATCTATTCTAAACTCCCAAAGAATACCTTTTACCAATTAAAAGACAGAAACCACACCATGACTACAATTGTTCAGTTTGAGGAGACTAGTTGAAAAGACTATGTTTTTTGGAGGGCAAAAGAACATAAAACATACTATTGATAACTGTTCTGCTTTTTTCCTTCATGGTTTTCTAAGCGAAAAAATGAGATCTTCTAGAATTTATGTTGTGTATAACAATTTATATTTGGAGTTATTTCTACTCCAAAGCTGAAAGAAGCTCAACACCCTCTATGTGGTTTCATTTTTGAGGTTCGTAGTAGAATTCATGATTCATGCTGATCAGTAATTGCTAATTCATGCATATCACTTCTTTTTTCTTTCTCAATTCTCAAAATATGATGAAGTGGCAATTAAACTTGGGCAAATTAAATAAAATAAACCACTCTTATCCTTAGTCCACAAAAGTACATTATAACATTTCAAAGATATAAGATTTTGTATAAAGACATAAGATTTGGTATAGTGTATGGTGTATAAACATATACTGATACTCCACTCCATACTCTAGTTCATTTTGAAAGTTTCAAATCTCATTCTACAATAATCTATCTAAGGTCTGAACCAAATAGTTCAATTCTAAGTCTCAAGCCTAAATTTATTAAAAATAAAGAACACTAAAACATTTACACTTTATAATAACCAGAAAAACATTAAATTTAATATACAAATTCTGGGTAAAACAATTTCCTCAAAAACACACAAAAAAAAAAAAAAAAAAAAAAAAGCAGACCCTCTAGGAAAAAGGTAAATTGGATTCATTTTTTCAATTAATCCTCGATCAAAACTGTAAAATCGTAAAAGAACCCAATTATATTAAACCAAACATAATTGATTATACATACATGTCACATACAGATAAATACAATCATAATACATACATGTCTAAGAAAACGGGATGATAAATGAAATTTTTAGGTCTAAAGTAAAAGATTACCTCTGCAAGAAGATAAAAGGAAAAGGAAACCAAATTAGGTTTAGAGCAGAATCCGTAGGGTCATTAGATAGAAAATTGAGGGAATTTCAGGATTAGAGGGATTCGCTGCTTTCCATTTCCTGTCTTTCTGATTTTTGTGTAACACACTATCCTCACTCCTCATATAGTTAGTTAGTTGCCTCAAAAAACATTTAAATTCAGCAAAAGAATATTTTAATTTTCTTATTCATAAAATTTATTATTCCATCCTTTTTCAAAATATATTTTTTAAATGGCGACTTCTGAATTATTATTAATATCATTATCATTATTGTAAAATAGTAATTTTATAATAATAATTTTATGACGCGGTTGATAAAATGCGAGTGGTTAGCATGAAGATAATTTTTTATTGATTGATCAATACGATTAATAAACACGTAGATCGAAAATGATCTCTACGCCATACGTAATCAGATTTATTAATCGATTAACTTACCATGAAATTAATTTCATCCGATTCTCGATAAGATATAAGTAATAGTAATATATTCCATCTGTTCCTTAATATAAGTCATTTTAAATAATTATTTTTGTTCCTTAATATAAGTCATTTGAGAATTTTAAATAACCATTAATTGCTTAGTTTCCAATATTAACCCAAGTAATAAATATAACTTTGGTTCTCTCGTTATTTTTTGCCTAATAAATAACAGTATCTTTTTTCAATACAGAACTAATATAGATAATTAATATTATATTTAATATTATATAATTATTTTGTACAACTCAAAAACAATTTATATTAAAAGTTAGAAGGAGTATAATATGTAGGTGTACATTATGTTGTCTTCGTATTGCGTAAAATTGTGAGAAACATATGACAAGTTGACATCATACAAATCTTATAGAGTAAATTTAATAGTCAAGTTTTAAGGGTTAAATTTGGCACATTTATTCTCCACTTGGTAGGTCCTGGTTTGTAATTATGTGTATGAATTCTTGTAGTGTTTGTTTTGCTTGATGATTCACCAACACAAAGTCTATGTCAAGTCAACCATCTGGCCATGGCCATGGCCATCCTTCTAGGTTTTCTTTAAATATTTTTTGTGAAGAAATTAGTGAAGTATCTCTATCAAAAGTTTATGAATTGAAAATTTAACTGATTATCAGTTATCTTTCCTTGTGTGTTATCATCGCTAACATATATTCAAAATTCGGTTCCTAGTGCCACCCACTCCCTCTGACACAGTCTCTCACCACTGGTGATCTCAGTCGATTGCAGGCAGCCCATCTGTTCCATCCCATCACTATTTTTCACTGCCGGCCGACTAGATCCCATCTACATTAATGCATAGCAGAGATAATAGTCAAATGTTATCTTTATCATCATCACCGGTCAAAGCCCAAATGGAAACATTATTTACCCATTGACTTCGGCCCAATGACTAGGTCCAATAACATCAGGATCCAATAATGATGACCCAATGGATTTACAAAGGAATTCGGCCCAATACATAAAATATCATGGCCCAAGACTATCCACCCACCATTATATATGTGTTTCTTAATCTTTAATTGCAGGCTTGCATCTCATTTTGTGGAATCTTCCTCATGTTTTGGGACCTCCATCAATCACATGCATTCACCTTTTTCACCCCTTAAATACCATGCTACGCTCTGTGAATCAGTGCAAAAACTACTACTCTCTCCCTCACTTGTTTCTCTTGACCAATATTCTCTCCGAGTGACACTAAACTCTCTATATACAAGAGTTTAGCTCTTAATTCAAAGACCCATTCTTCGACCATCTCCTAAATTATGGCCAACTTTAGCAGAATTTGTTTGTTTTTCCTAGTACCAGTCTTGGCAAACGAAGTTCTTGGCATCCAAGGGAGAAAGGTGAAGCTTGAAAAAAAATTGACGCGTGTGAATCCTGTTAAAATGACGGCAAAAGACAGTAAAATAAATGTTGAAAGCCCTAGCAACCATGGAGTTCAAACGGCGGAAGGAGATATAGATGCTTTTCGACCAACAACACCGGGTCATAGTCCTGGCATTGGTCATTCCATTCGTAACTAGCTGGTTAATAAGGGCATTTTGATTATCAGTTACAGTTACGTAGATAAATATTAGTAATAATTTATCTAGAGAAATGTATAATAAGTAAAATTCTCGTATAATTCTATCAAATCACATATACTGATGTACTGTATTTCGTAATTATAATTCAGTACAAATTTATCGCACGACTCGGGCATCAATGGCCAGTTGACCACTTAATTAGATGAGCTCCAACTGATAACTAGATTCGATCCAAATATTCCCTCTATTTCAAATTATAATATTATTATTTATTTTTAAAAGTTAATTTAAAATATTTTAAAATTCAAAATAAAGATGATTCATTAAGAATTACGAAAAAATAAATCTTACTTTTCAATAATTTATAATATTCGTCGTTGTATTAATTAAAACTGAAAAAATCTATGTTAATTTATAATATTTATCGTGGTTTTGTTAGTAAGTTAAATAGTCCTACTCGACCAAACTAAGTTATTAATTATTTAATTAAGAATAATCACAAATCAAGTAAATTATCAAAACAAATTAAAGCTAATTATATGATTAATTTGCCTTGACAACTCAATCATTAGCTTTTCTAATCATAATAGAATTTTTAGATGATTGTAAAGTACTACACAATTACCTTGACTGCCCTTTACGACAAGTCTTGAATTTTATTGAACAATGTAACTTCTCATAACTTGTAAAGTAGTGTTGAGGACTAGACTTTGAAATTTTACTTCTTCAAATAAAGAATAACTCTTGGCAGACATCAATAATATTGGATCGGTGCAGTTTTTTTTTTTTTTTTTTTACTCTTAAAAAATATATAGTATTTATTCTAACATGAATTTTTATAAAATATTGTGTTTTAGATGTAATTTGGATACTGTGACGCTCCCAAAATAGGTATACATCACCCATTCTGAGTTGTCAAATACATGGTACAGAAACAGCTACAACTTTATAAATACATTTGTCGTGCAAAATACGACAACACATAAACTGTGAGTTTAAATACAAATATTGTCTTCTAGACATATCCACACTCAAATAAATCCTCATTATTGATACAGTATTTTACAGAATAGTGAGGACTATTAAAACAACTATCTAGAACCATCACTCAACACCCCGACTAGTTCTCGCTATAATCTCGCCTCTACGAGAAGAAAAATGGAACAAAAAGAAAAGGTGAGCTCAATCTAATTTGAAAGTAAAGAATGTTATGACTAAGATAATATAGAACAAATTATCGTTAGTCTTCAAGAGGGAAAAATCTGATAGAATACAATAGACAACAAGTTTCAGATCAATATTCGCAGTGGAAATAATAATTCATAGAAGAGTTACGTAGAGAATGAAATCTACTATAATCTATGAATTTAACAGTCCATCATCAATATTTTATCCCTGTAACATCAATCAATATTCATCTCAAATCAAATATTCATCTTTACACTACAGGCCAAAGATATTCACCAGTTGGTCATGTTCATCTAAACACATGTTCATCTTTGCACTATGGGCCAAAGATATTCGTCATAAAATCATTCATCTTTGCACTACGGGCCAAAGATATTCAGTAACATCATCATTTAGGACTGAAGATGATGAAAATAATTTTAAAGAAAAACGAATCCGGTGAAATAAAAGAACAAGTATTATGGATTCGTACTTTTAAACAATCCAAAGTTCAAAAATACTTCATAAATAAATCATATCAAGTAAAATTCAAGAATGATCAAAACATAGATCCAATCAAAGATAGAACTATAATGAGATAATCTTGGACATAGAAAAAAAAATTTAATTTTTACGTGAATAAGGTCGTATTCGTGAATAGTCTGCAGTATCGTGAATAGTCCAGTATCGTGAATAGTAACTCTACACCAAAAGATAGAAATTTCACAAAAAATATCATCATGCTTCGTGAATAGTATTCGTGAATAAGAACTCATGAATAAGAACTCATGAATAAGAACTTCGTGAATAAGAATCTCATGAATAAGAACCCCGATATGAAAAAGTTCTAAATTTGATAAAAATTTTCAACCAATATTTTGGCATAATGATATTGAAGAAATAATATCATTTACGAAGAAAATAACATCCCTTCCTCGAAAAGGCAAGATTTCTAATGTTGAAACAGGATATAAAGCTATGACTTGAACTTGCAGACCGATATAGCAATACTCAAAGTATACTCAAAATACTCACAAGAATAATACGCCGATAATATAGAAAGAGAAAACTTCAGTTTACGGTGTGATTTTCAATTCTAACCTAAGACCCTATTTATAGAAAAATGCTTAGTAACACCAAAAGTAGAAAATTTAATAAATTAATATTATAATTTTTTCACAACTTCATCACGCACACTAACAATCTGAATTCAGCCTCTTAATCACATGTTAAATGAGTTTCAAAAATGAAAAAAATGTTTTTGTAATTAAAAATATTTTAAACTTCCAAAAATCAATTATTTCGGAACTTCAGAACTTCAATAATTCATAATAAATAGCCCTTTTATTAGAAAATTTGAATTTCACAAATTTTTATAGGAAATTCAATTCTCTACAACTTTGCAGAAGAAAGTTTTTCCAAATTCCAAACATAAATTGACCGAAATCCATATACGGACGATTTTACAGGCTATAATCAAATTTCAGTCAAGAAATGGGGTCCACCGACACACAAAATATGTATTAATCATTTAATGCAACAAAAATACTCTTCCTCCTCATATACTCATATATCACACATTCATTGTAAAAATATCATCATTATTATATTATAATAATATAATAAAATATTATTTTATCAGAAAAGATAAAAATATCAATTTTCAACAATTGTCACTTTAAAAAAAAATTCATCTATATCCACATAAAATAAATATTTTCCTCATCATATAAATTAATAATTAATTATTCATAAATAATATTACAGAATCACAATATTAATAACTACGGTCGGTCCCAGAAAGAGGGGGCTTTCAATAAGAATTTTCCTTACTACACAAGCAATTATTAGTGACCAAACCTCTCCTTAGACGTAACTTTCTAGACATTGCCAATAATGCTATCTAATAATATTATTCAAATAATATGAATTATTGATTTGATAATGGAAAAATCTTCAAAATGACAATTATTAAAACAACAATAATATAAAAAATATCAACGCAAAGAATTATTGAATCAATAAAATAAAATAATTGAATAAAGAATTATTGTAATAATTATTGAGTAAGTGCCTTTCACGTAAGAATCAATAATTGGTGCAATACTGGTGCCATCTTCGGCAACAACGCCAGACATCGTGTTTTAACCACCGGTATTCCAACAAGATAATTCAGTGAATAACTACACTGCAGATTATTTTTAAACAACTTATACTTGTCGTTTTCTTCATCCAATCGCTTTCCGTTATGGGGCCCACAAAAGATTGATTGCGCCGTCATTTAATATTCCCGACAAGCATTTAATATTCCACGCGACCAAACGAATATTCCCAAACAATAATGAATATTTTATAACCACTTGCTTATTCAAAATATTTGCGTATTTTACCCATAACTATCCATATTAATCAAATCAACCCTTACTATTTCAAAATAATAAATAAAGAAAATTCCATTCATTTAAAAAAAATTAAAATAAAAATTCGGGGTCTTACAACCTCCCCTCCTTATGAAATTTCGTCCTCGAAATTGACGTATATATACACAGTGTTTCAAAAAGGTGAGAATACCTCGCTTTCATTTCGCATTTCCAACTCCCAAAGTTATTTCCTCAATAGCATGGTTTCTCCACAAAACTTTAACTTGTGGTATAACCTCAAGACATAGGACATGTTCTTTCCTATCCAATATCTTGACAGTACCTCCTCATACGTTAAGTCTTGGCTATCAAATGCGGTTCTAACTCAATGACGTGGTTCGGGTCGTCCACATATTTACGTAACATCGATACGTGAAAAACGTTATGAACACGGGTCATACTTGGCGGTAAAACGAGTCTATAGGCCACAATTCCTATTTGATTGAGAATTTCAAATGGATTAATAAATCGAAGGTTTGAGCTTTCCTCACCTCACCGATTCTCGCTTTTGAAATAACAACTTCTTGCACCTCCTTCTTCAAATTCATCAACTCCGGTGTGTAGCTTTGAACATCTTTAACTTTATCGATAAAAGTCGATTATACTCTAATATATCAACGTGGGTACTAGAGTTTTCATCTCCATCTCTATTATTTATAAATTATCTGAAATGAGTCTTTGACAATATCGTACTTCGCTTGTATACGATCTTCTACTCAACACGTCTACCTACCACGTTCGCTTTTTCGGGATGGCATGGTCGTAGAACATGTCTTTGAAATGAGTCTCTCTTGACTTCTTCAAGCTCTTCCCACATTCCTTGCTCCATTTGAATTTTGTATCTCTACGAGTCATTGCGTTAATGGAATAGCGATTCGAGAATATCCTTTCAACGAATCTCGATAATAACCAATAAAGCCTGAAAGCTACGTATTTCGATTCTGAATTTAGGTTGTTCTCAATCGTGACTCATATCCCAACCTTGGATAAGACGTCACAATGGCACCTATCGCTTTCTACCGCATGAATATGGCATCCTTTACGGAGAGTCCGCAGCAGTATTCCACAAAGGAAGTCACCGGATAGAGGCTCGGTATCAACTTCATGATTGGTTTTTAACTCTCGAAGTTCAATAGAGCCATTCGATATGAGATTTTAGAAATGGGTTTTTATCCGGATTTAAAGTCGATACAAATTCAATATCACGCCTCGAGTAGGGTAAGAAATTCTTCAAGAAATACGTCAGGAAATTTACTAACAACAGAAATATCATTCAAATCTGACGTATTTTTGTTCAAGTCCATGACATGGCTAAGAAAGCTTGACATCCGTTTTTCAATAAACGAATGACTTTATGGCTTGATATAAAAGAGTTTGACTTCAATGGTTTGGTTGCTTGAATTCAAGTAACAGATTGCTTAGGAATATGAAAAATAACAACCTTACGAAAGCAATCAATTTTGGCATGATGAGTAGTTAACCTTAAAAATATAATCAAAAGCAAATATCTTTAAAGAAATAAAGTCAACAGGTAATGTGATAGTGCCAACCTGAATCAAGCAAGATTTCTAAACAGTCGATGTAATGAAAATTTCTCTAACTGAGTCTCCACAGAGATAGTCAAAGTCTAATTTCTCCGTAGTCAAGTTCAAACGTTGAGCGCAAAGCAAGAGAGATAAAAGAATGGGTAGAAACCTGGTGATTATCTAATAAGGTATAAACTTCGCAAGAATTTATAATTAACTAACCCGTGCTAACTTCGTTCGGGTTCCTCGAATTTTGACCGGTCACGACAAACGCTTCCGTGAGGCTGTTGACTTTGACTTTTTCGGGACATCCTTTTGAGTCACCATCCCATTGGAGTTGGGTTCATTCATTGCATAATCTCGAGCGATATGTCCTTCTTTTCCACAATTATAGCATACCTTAAGCTGTTAGGGGCGGTTTGGTATATATCTCTCTCTCCGCATTTGTAACATACACGACCGGTGGTCTTTCTCCTCCCTGGAACGATTCTTCTTGGCGCCGACGCCTTTCACATGGTCGTTGTTGAATCTCCTCTTTTTAAAATCTCCTCCCCACTCGCTTCTTCTATTTTCATGGCTACGATTACCACCGGAGTGGTTACCGCCTTTGTCGTATTCTTCTTCTCTCTTTGGTTATCGTTATTCTCGACGATCGCTATCTATCTTGGTATGATCCTAGTCATGGTCCCTCGGTTGAAGCGTATTTCGTTATCTCGCTTCTAACAATCGAGCCCCGTTGACAACATCTCGAATAGAGAAAATTTATGAGAAATGAGATCTCGACGTATCTTAGGGTTTTAAACCTCTCGAAACATCGCGTCATAACGCCTCATTCTCCACTAAATGAGATCTGAAAACTGGATAACTCATGAACTTCGCCTCGTCTTTGGGACACCGTCATGTTATTCTCGCGCCCGGTCTAATAAACTCCACTTCCTTCATATAATGAACACTTCCGGGAAAGTATTTGTCATTAAATAGTTTCAAACGTCTCTCAAGACATCTTTGAGTGGGCGGTTTGGATGGGTACGCTTCATGAGACTCCACCCGATGAGTCTACTCGCCACGGAACATAAAGGTGGTGAATGGAACCTTCATTCTCCGTACATCCCAAGACATCGAATATCTTGGTAATTTGCTTGACCCATGTTTTCGCCATGATCGGATCTGGCTTTCCCTTAAATTCTGGTGGTCCCAACTCTTTGAAGCGCTTGGCCATTGTGACAACCCGTGAATTGCTATCATTTCCTCTCAGTATTTTGAACACGAGTCTCCTCGTCGATTTTGCATGAATCGCAAAAAGCTTCTAAACATCCCTCGTTCATCATCGCTTTCGGTGGTATTGTTCACAAGAGGAACATTGCCACCAAGCTGTTACGCGATTCTCCTCGATTGATGAGTCAAAGCGTCTCCACGGTCTCATTTCCATCAGTAAATATTCTCGATTCGACATTCTCAAATCATCGTCACAAAACAAGGGTTAATTAAGGAAATCAATATATCACATAATATCCTTATATATCTTGACCAACTAACAAATAAGCTTAGGTAGGACACACTAGCGAAGGATTTACTCGTCTCTCCTCCTAGTTCTATTCCCGATCTCCGCCTTTGGAGATCATATCCCTAAGCTCGATACCAATTGTGACGCCCCAAAATAGGTATACATCACCCATTACGAGGTTGTCAAATACATGGATGCGAAACAACTACAACTTTATTAATACATTTGTCGCGGGCAAAATACGACAACACATAAATCGTGAGTTTAAATACAAACATTGTCTTCAGACAATATTCACACTCAAATAAATCCTCATTATTGATACAAGATTTTACTGAGAATAGTGAGGACTACTAAAAAGCGACTATCTAGAACCATCACTCCACACCCCGACTAGTTCCTCGCTATAATCTCGCTCGCTACGAGAAGAAAAATGGAACAAAAGGAAAGGGTGAGCTCAACTAGCCCAAGAAGAATGTTATGACTAAGATAATATAGAACAAATTATCGTTAGTCTTCAGAGAGGAAAAATCGATAGAATACAATAGACAACAAGTTTTGAGATCAATATTCATAGATTGGAAATAATAATTCATAGAAGAGTTACGTGAGAGAATGAAATCTACTATAATCTATGAATTTAACGACCATCATCAATATTTTATCCCAGTAACATCAATCAATATTCATCTCAAATCAAATATTCATCTTTACACTACTGTGCCAAAGATATTCACCGGTTGGTCATGTTCATCTAAACACTGCTCATCTTCAGACTACTGGGCCAAAGATATTCATCATAAAATCATTCATCTTTGCACTACTGGCCAAAGATATTCGAGAATATCATCATTTAGGATCGAGGATGATGAAAATAATTTTAAAGAAAAGCGAATCCGATTGAAATAAAAGAACAAGTATTATGGATTCGTACTTTAAACAATCCGAGCTCAAAAATACTTCATAAATAATCATACTGAAGTAAAATTCAAGAATGATCAAAACATAGATCCAATTAAAGATAGGAACTATAACAGATAATCTTGGACATAGAAAAGAAAATTTAATTTTTTTGTGAATATGTCGATTCGTGAATAGTCTTGAGTATCGTGAATAAGAACTCAGACACAAAAAGATAGAAATTTCACAAAAAACATCTTCACGCTTCGTGAATAAGTACTTTCGTGAATAAGAACTCATGAATAGTAACTCTTGAATAAGAACTCATGAATACTAACCCCGACATGAAAAAGTTCCAATTTTGATAAAAATTTCCAACCAATATTTTGGCATAATGATATTGAAGAAATAATATCATTTACGAAGAAAATAACATCCCCTTACCTCAAAAGACAAAGATCTTGGAGTTGAAACACAGGATATAAAGTATGACTTGAACTTGCAGATCAGTATAGCAATACTCAAAGTATACTCAAAATACTCACAAGAATACGCTCGATAATATATAGAGAGAAAACTTCATTTGTGGTGTGATTTTCAATTCTAACCTAAGCACCTATTTATAGGAAAATGCTTAGAACACCAAAGTAGAAAATTTAATAAATTAATATTATAATTTTTTCACAACTTCATACATTACTAACAATCTGAATTCAACCTCCTAATCACATGTTAAATGAGTTTCAAAAATGAAAAAAACGTTTTGTAATTAAAAATATTTTAAACTTCCAAAAATTAATTATTTCGGAGCTTCGGAGCTTCAATAATTCATAATAAATAGCCCTTTTATCAGAAAATTCGAATTTCGCAATTTTTATAGGAAATTCAATTCTCTACAACTTTGCAGAAGAAAACTTTTCCAAATTCCAAACATAAATTGACCGAAATCCATATACGGACGATTTTACAGGCTATAATCAAATTTTAGTCAAGAAATGGGGTCCACCGACACACAAATTATGTGTTAATCATTTAATGCAACAAAAATACTTTTCTTCCTCATATACTCATATATCACACATTCATTGTAAAAATATCATCATTATTATATTATAATAATATAATAAAATATTATTTTATCAGAAAAGATAAAAATATCAATTTTCAACAATTTTCACTTTAAAAATTTTCTCCATCTATATCCACATAAAATAAATATTTTCCTCATCATATAAATTAATAATTAATTATTCACAAATAATATTACGTTGAATCACAATATTGAGAACCAATTGGGTTTTGCAGAGAAGATGGGGCTTTCAATAAGAATTTCTCCTTCTTGGCAAGCAATTAGGTGACCAAACCTCTCCTTAGACGAACTTTCTAGACATTGCCAATAATGCTATCTAATAATATTATTCAAATAATATGAATTATTGATTTGATAATGGAAAATCTTGTGCGTTGACAATTATTAAAACAACAATAATATAAAATATCAACGCAAAGAATTATTGAATCAATAAAATAAAATATTGATAAATAATTATTGTAACAATTATTGAGTAGTGCCCTTTACGTAGAAGAATCAATGGTGGTGCAATACTGGCCATCTTCTTGCAACAACAACGCCAGACATCTTGTTTTAACCACCGGGTATTCCAACAAGATGATTCTTGAATAACTACACTGCAGATTATTTGTAAACAACTTATACTTGTCATTTTCTTCATCCAATCGCTTCAAGTTATGGGGCCCACAAAAAGATCTAGCTGGTCGTCATTTAATATTCCCCAAAAGCATTTAATATTCCACGACCAAACGAATATTCCAAACAATAATGAATATTTTATAACCACTTGCTTATTCGAAATATTTGCGTATTTTACCCATAACTATCCACATTAATCAAATCAACCCTTACTATTTCAAAATAATAAATAAAGGAAATTCCATTTATTTAAAAAAAAAATAAAAAAAATTCGGGGTCTTACAGATACATATACAAAAACAGGGTTATACATATACAAAAACAAGGTTGTACATTATAAATATTATAAATTATTTAAAAAATAGTATTAATTATAAATTTATTATTTTTAAAATTCAAATGAATCGTGTTAGTTTTAAATTTAAAAATACCTAAAATAATTTTATTTTAATCTTAAGTAAAATTAAATGAATTAAAAGACTATATGCCTAAACTTTTTGGGTGGGCTTAAAAGGTGTGGCCAATATCTAGGGTCCTTAACACTAATATACAACAATTAGAAAGTAATTACAAAAATAAAACACACACAACATAATTACAAAAATAACGCAATTCATATTAATAAGGAAACCTAAAATTAAGGAGAAATATCTGCCATAACTAATCATTCAAATTCAAATATCTGGGATCTAACCACAAAAACAAATTCAAATTCAAATATTCAAATTCAAATTTCATAGAAAGATCGCACAAATTTTGTACTTTTTGAGGAGGTCATGAGCAAATTTTGGAGGAGGTGACAATTTTGAGGAGGTGGTAATGGTGGCTTCAGAGGCGGCGGTGATGGCTATGGAGGAGGTAACAATGGCGGTGGTGGCGGAGATGGCGGTGATGGCTCAAGTGGTGGTTACAGAGACGGTGGAAGTGGAGGTGACAGAGAGAAGGGAGAACTATATTTTCAGTAGTAAAAGGAAATTCTCAAGATACTGCAGAGGAGAAGATTATTAGTAATGTCATGGTAACCAAACTTTTATAACAAGGTAATCAAACTTTTATACTAAGGTAACCAAACTTTTATACCAAGGTAACCAAACCTTGGTAATTACCAAGGTAACCAAACTTTTATACTGATGTAACCAAACTTCTATATTAAGGTAACCAAACTTTTATACCAAGGTAACCAAAACTTTTATACTAAGGTAACCAAACTTTTATACTAAGGTAAACAAACTTTTATACTAAGGTAACCAAACTTTTATACTAAGGTAACCAAACCTTCATACCAAGGTTACCTTGGTGTGAAAGTTTGGTTACCAAATCGCACTATGAAAAAAGCGATGGTGTGGAGGTGGATTGGTTACCTTGGTATAAAAGTTTGTTACCTTAGTATAAAAGCAGTTATTTTAGTATAAAAGTTTGGTTACTAAACTTTATCTTGAGGTAACCAAACTTTTATACTAAGGTAAACACCAATCAACAAAAAAGTGATCATAAAATCATAATCAAACGCACATTTTGCATAAAATTAAGATCATAAACCCCAAATGAATGAAATTAAAAGAAAACCTTAAAAATTAAAGCGAGAGAGAGAGAGAGAGGTAAAATAGAAGTACTTACAAAAGTAGAAGTACAAAAAAAATATGGTTAACAATTGGAAGAATGAAAGATATAGAAAAAATGGCGAATAGAAGAAAATGGCAGAAATGGCGTCTTCATCTTTTATACAAAAATGACAGAAATGGCGTCTTCATTTTTTGAAGAAAAAATGGCAGAATAGAAGAAAATGAGAGAGAAAATGGCAAAATAGCGTTTTCATCTTTTCTCTTCAATGGCGTCTTCATCTTCTCTCTTCACTCTTCAGCTTTTGTCTTTAAATATAAAAATGGAAGAATAGAAGTGCAGTGGCGTACAGAAAATGAAAGTAAGAGGAGATGAGAGAGAAAATGACATATCAAAACTAATCCCCTAAATTAAGGAATCCTAATTATACTAATATTGTCATGTCAGCCATTACATATTAATCCCTTAATTTAAGGACCTTTAATTATGTTAAGATTGAAAATAAAAACAAAAAAGTGTAATACTTTTGTAATTATTTTATAGATGTATGATTTTTATAATTATTTCTAAAAATGTACTATTATATGTAATTTACCCCAATATCTAACCCAACCCATTTCAAACCGTACAAGCCCACATAAATTCCGGACAAAGAAGTAAACAAGTAGACGCCTTGCTCTTCGTCTCTCTTCCGCTGTCACTGCAATTCAATTTGTAGAGAGAGAAAGAGAAGCTGAAGCTCCGAAGTACCACCATGTCCACCAAAATTCGTCTCTCAAAAAAGCGCAAGCTTTTGAAACAACGAGGTAATTATCAAAATAAAGAACCCCATTTTCAATTTCTCGATTTGCTGTAGCCCATTTTTCTGCCGCTTACTTTGTGGAGCTAATTCTAGCAAAAATGAAGGCGAAAAAGAGGGCTAATGAAGCAGAAGGGATAAACCCACTGCTTGAGAAGTATTGGGTTCAGCGATTCAATTTGTTCTCGAGATACGATGAGGGTATTAAAATGGACGAAGAAGGATGGTACTCGGTTACGCCGGAAGCGATTGCAGTCCGGCATGCTGAACGGAGTGGAGGTGGACTTTTGATAGATTGCTTTACCGGCGTTGGCGGCAATGCCATTCAATTTGCCACTATGTAAGAGTTTGTAGCAATTGTTTTTAGAAGAATTATCAGTGCAATTTGTTCTACCTTTATTTTTTTTTTAATTTGATGGGTTCACTTAGATTCAAGATTTATTAGGAGTAATATACATTCACTCACATTATTCATGACACCTACAAACTTAGTATTCCACAAAAAAGTCCCACGTGTCAATTTTTTTTTGTTCCTCAAAAATACTCCATTTTTTAGTAATAGTAGTATAAAGTGATATGCTGTACTCAGGTTTGCCATCATGGTTTAATTATCTTACGACACTACTAACAACTAGTCATTTTTAAGGGTATACATGGAACACACTTGTATTTAATACTCGCAAATTTTGCAAATATTACTCTTTTTGTGCAACGGAGGGAGGATGCTGTATGTAACACACTTGAAAAGTGAACACATATATGTCTTTAT
Source organism: Panax ginseng (assembly GCA_020205605.1). Taxonomy (NCBI): domain Eukaryota; kingdom Viridiplantae; phylum Streptophyta; class Magnoliopsida; order Apiales; family Araliaceae; genus Panax; species Panax ginseng. The sequence goes on along the minus strand of CM035134.1, from coordinate 146,061,940 downwards.
ATCTTTATAATGTGGATATAAATTTATAGATTTCTTTTGGATGCTACCTTAAAGTTGGTTCTTTATTTTTTCAGATTATTTATATCCTTTTGTGAATTACTATATTTTGAAGTAGAAGATGTCTTAACTTCTATTATTTCATTTTTAGGTGTAATCATGTTATTGCTATTGACATCGATCCTCAAAAAGTTGTGTTGGCATATAGTAATGCAAAGGTATATGGTGTGGAGAATTATATTGATTTCATTGTAGGAGACTTTTTTCAACTGGCGCCATCTCTGAAGGTAATTATTTTTGTATCTTTCAGATTATGAGATTAATAAATTAAATTGTAAAGAGAAAATAAAATAATTCTTGGTTGAGGCTATTAGCTATATATTAGTTGGTGCACGCTTTGGCTTGGCCCTTTGAGTTTCCTTTTTTTTATTTTCCTTCCCTTGTGTGGAGTTCCTAGCTTGCTTTGTAGTATTTGAAAAGTGAAATTTTATGGCTTCATCTATGTACCGACAAGGGGCAACCTTGGTGTGAAATTGTTCATTGTACATTTTCATTCTTTTCTCTGAACTTTATTGATCTTGAGCCTCAAATTTTTTCTTTCATTTTCATTCTTACTTGCAATGCCCTGTCAGTAGACCACTTCTTCAAAAATTTGAACTATTTATAGAGTATTTTCTGGAATATATGACCTGAATGTCTGAAGCACTTTTTAGTTTTTGTTGACTTAAGTATCTAGAACTAGAAGGCACCAAGTATGTAAACTGTAGTGCAGTTGCTGCAGAAAACCTGGCTGATTTTTTATTTGCTTATCTTCATTTGCAGTTGTCATTCCAATTTTTCACTCTTAGCTTTGTAATTATATATGAACATTTTTTTAGGGGGACGTAGTATTTCTTTCACCACCATGGGGAGGTCCATCATATAAGACAATTCAGAATTTCACGCTTGATTTAGTGAAGCCAAAAGATGGGTATGTGGTGATGATATTGTTTACTATCTCATGAACTGAAACAATGAAATATGCACAAGACCTTCTGGAATGCTGAATGCATATACTTTGGACTAAAAGGTACAAATTTGATATGCTTAGCTTAAGCGGGCTTCTCATATGTATCTGAATAGGAATTTTGTTCAAACAAAGTCAAGGAGCTTATATTATTGTTCACAAGGGCCTGGTAAATTTGCTCTTTTGTTCTAGCCCTCATAATGTATGCATATGTGTTTCGTGACATACTCAGCAGCTTGCTTTCTTCTTAGATTTGAAGGATACGTCATTTTTATTATTTAAAAAGCTTTTTCTTTTCTTAACTAACGTGGAATTTTTTCACAGGTGGAATCATAGATATTCAAATTCTCTTGATAATTTAGTTTGTTTTGTTTTGAGTCTTTTGACCTTCATAGTCGCTCCAATGTATGGATTCAGCTCTCAGAATTTGCAGTTACCTGAATTTGTCTTTTAAAGTCCTTAATCACAAGAACCTTGTGCTTCCAAATAATCAAGTGGTGATTGATTGCAATAGAAATTTGGTTGGAATCTTCAAATATTTTCTGTCACAAAGTGATTATTTACTGCTTGTTGCCATCTATTGTGTCTAGTGATCATTGCAATGTTTCAAATGTTCTTTCACACAAGAACTTAGACCATCATTTAAAATTATGCGTCTAATGTTATCTGTGAGTGCTTTAAAACGAGGTATTGGTTCAAAGATCTTAACACTTGAAGCTATATGTGCAGGTATTCTATGTTTCAAGTCGCTCAAACAATAACATCCAACATTATCATGTTCTTACCTCGAAATGTGGATATAGACCAAGTAGCAGAACTTTCTTGGCTGTCTTCTCCTCCTCTAGATGTCGAAGTATTACTTCTGCTATTTAATATTCATATCCTTTTTCTTTTTCCTTTTCTGCTATAAGCTTTTCTACTATACATATTGCAGATTAGTCATTAGCTTATTAAAGATAGTTTGATGAATGCAGATTGAAGAGAATTACGTGCACGGCAACTCAAAGGGTATAACTGCCTATTTTGGTGATACTACTTCATCCGAGCAATTAACTTAGATAATTAAAAAGCTCTTAAAGCTGAAGCTTTTGTTGATTTATCATACCATGTATGTATCTGGGATGAAGCCTTTGTATTGCATGGTGAAATCCTGAAAGTGAAAAAACTTGCACTTTCTTTTTTTTATTTATTAGGGTACCAAAGGGGGCATTTGTTTTTTTTTTTTGGCAAACCAAAGAGGGCATGCTGAAGAGTGCTGATTGTGATTGTACTGCACTGAAAGTTGAAGAATTTATTGATAATAACAGTACTTATGAAATTAGTTTCAGTTTATTACTATAAAAGAGTTGGATATTAATCCTGTACGTGACAAAACTTGCACCTTCGTTCATGAATATACCTGTGATATTAATAGGTCCAAAGTGATATGAATCCAATTTCTCTCAAGAGTTGTCACATTACTTTTATGCTAATTTTTTTTTATTTAAAAAATTGATAAAAATAATAATTATATTTTCCTTGATAAACTATAGAATTAGAACAATAAATATTGGGGGAAAAAATTATGTAAAACTTATAATTTATTTAGAAAAATAAATGATATTATCCTAAATTGAAAAGTTATCTTGTAGCTCAAGTGGAAAGATTTGATTACCCAAATCTGATTTTAATTCGGAAACTCTCTCTACGTACCCTTTATATAACCCAGGTATTAATCCTTAGAACATGCACGTCTGATCTCTCTCTCTCTCTCTGCTGGATATATATATATTCAACTTTCTCTCTCCTTTCATAATAATATAATTAATACAAGCTAAGTTGTTTAATTTTTCCATGGAGTCCAAAAAAGCAGTGGTAATTCGTAAGGTCTGGGAGGAAAATCTTGAATATGAATTTAGTTTAATTCAAAAAATTGTGAAAGATTATCCGTATGCCTCAATAGACACTGAATTCCCAGGCATTGTTGTTCATCCAAACCTCGAAAAACACATCAAATTCTCCCACCTCACCCCATCATACGCCTATCTTTTAATGAAAACCAACGTAGACGCTCTTAACATCATTCAACTCGGCTTAACCTTGTCCGATGCCACCGGAAACCTCCCGGATTTCGGCTCAAACTCATGCTACATCTGGGAATTCAACTTCCGGGAATTCAATATCGATACAGATCTTCAAAACCGAGATTCCGTCGTCTTACTTAAGCAACAAGGCATCGATTTCTTGAAGAACAAGGAAGAGGGTGTCCGCTCGGAACACTTTTCCAAGCTCTTCTCTGCTTCTTTTTGTACTATTTATGATCAAAAATTGACTTGGGTGACGTTCCACAGCGCTTATGATTTCGGGTTCTTGATTAAGGTGTTGAGGCAGGATGATCTGCCGCCGGATTTAAACTCGTTCATGTGGGTTTTAGGGATTTATTTCGGGATTTCGGTGTACGACATGAAGCAGATGATGAAGTATTGTGGTTTGCATGGGGGTTTGGAGAGCATGGCCAAAAATCTCGACGTCCATCGGGTAGTCGGAAACAGCCACCAGGCGGCGTCGGATAGTTTACTCATCATGCAGACGTTTATGAAGCTCAAAGACACGTATTTCTATGGTGACAATATTAAGGTTTTGGATCAAATATCTGGCCTGCCTTATGGTTTAAACCAAGTAATGGTGTAATATATTTCACAAATAAAATTTGATATTTTCACAAGATCTTTTAAATAATTTTACTTAAAATTTATTTATTATTTATGTGAAAAGAGTCTTGTGGAACTATCATTTTTACTTATAAAAATATTAATTCCCTATATATAAATATATAAATTTTGGCTGTGCCACAACAAAAATATGATTTATATAGATTTCGCGAAACTTTACAATTATTTTAATGACAATTAAATTTTTTTTTATGCTACACTGATGTTATTGTTTTATTTTACAATAATTTTGGGGAATTCGTACAGTTTACATTATTTCAGTAATTAGAACAATCAAATTAATTTAGTAATCTTTACCCTGCCGAAACTAGAGCCAATTTATTCCCAATGGACGGGACTGTTATGAATATTGCATTAGGATAATTAGTTATGGGTGTCTTCTATGAAAACACTGAATTGTTCGATTTTAAGGTCCGGCCGGGGGACAAGGATCTTCTTCATTTTAAATAAATGGAGACTATCTATTTTAGGATCTAAATTTAAAATGTATTGAAATGTGACAGGAGAGAGATATAATTTTAAATCTAAACCATGAAATAGAAAGTCTCTATTTATTTGAAATGGAAAATATCTTAGTCCCGGCGTAGAGGCGCACAAAAATCCCATGACTTGCAACCTAATCTTGGTCTGACCTGACCTGATCAACAAGCTAACCTGTTGTGCGCCCGTAGTACTTTGCCCATATATACAAGTCCAAAGGTCAAAACCTCCCTATCAAATAAGGGAGAAATTACTAGTTGTTCTTTCACGTCGATACAATTTTCATGTGAAAATATGTAAAAACACATGTAAAAAATTAGTGCTCCACATGATCAAAAATCCCATGACTTGCAATCTAATCTTGGTCTGACCTGACCTGATCAACAAGCTGACCTGTTGTGCGCCCCTAGTACTTTGCCCATATATACAAGTCCAAAGGTCAAAACATCCCTAACAAATAAGGGAGAAATTACTAGTTGTTCTTTCACGTTGATACAATTTTCATGTGAAAATATGTACAAACACATGTAAAAAATAATGCTCTACATCAAATTTTGAGAATTGATATTTCTATAAGTTTCTCCTCATATAAATTTTGTAAAACTATCAAGTTACAAGTAAGGTCCACTTCATGTTAGAGAGAATCTTGTAAAATTATCAAATTTACTTATAAAAAAATCAACTCTCTACATTTTCATCTTGCTCACAAAATTTGAAAATAAAATTATACCCATGCCATATATGGGCTTGATTTATCGATACGATTTTAGCTTTGCATTTTAGTTTTCAAGAATATATCAAATTATTGAAAGAAAATTGTTAACAAATTTGTGTTTAATTTATATACATACTAGGTGATAGCCCGTGTAATGCACGGGCTAGTTTGAATAGCGGATCGGATTGTTAAGTGTTAAAATTGCGATGAAAAAAATATTTTATTTTTTATAATAAGTTATTTTCATATAAACTTTTTAATACATTTTTACATGACAAATCACTTGCATTTGTAAATATATTGAATAATGAATTTAATAATTTATCGAACATTCATATAAAAGCGCACAATCCATGTACCAACTCATAGCCTACAATTTCATATTAAGTAATGAGTTCAATCAATATTAGAGAAGACAATTGAAGGGAGATTCATACATTGAACATCCCCTCAAGCTTGCTAGTAAATTAACTGCCACACCTCCAATTGCTTAAAATTCTGCAGGTGCACAGAGAATAAACTACCATTATACACATCTGAAGATTTTTATAACTAATTTATACTTTAACACATGAAATTTCAAATACCCAGCACCAAAATTCTCTTAAAACAATAAAGCATACAACACCCAATGTAACAGTCACCACAATGTACGGCAAACCCATCTTTAATCTACAAAAAGAAAAAATCAAGAAACATTTTATTTATGCCAAACAACAGATACAGAGATGTCAATCAGTGCGAGTAACATCCTGAGAAATGTACAAATGAAGCATTCAGCCAACAAACAGGGGTTAAGATCAGCACAACAGTGGTCATTTAAGGTGATACCAATGGACACTTGCCTTAAAAATAAAAGCATTATTGAAAAGACAAAAAGGATGCACCTGAAAAATAAAATTTTACTACATCGCAGCAGTTGTGGGAAGATGAAACAATCTCTTTCGATTTGTGTGTATTTTCTCGCGCGCACAAACAAATAATACGTGAGAACATTAGTTAACTTACAATAAAAGATCAAAAGTTAAAATACCTCAAACTAAACAACTTGAACTAAGATTTAACAATTGTCCACTATCGATAGATATGCCCTGCACCGAGTTAACATAATTAAATACATAATTATCCATGCTAATAGTAAATCAGCAAATAATACATACTTAAATACATGCTTGAAAAATAAGAATTTTTAATAGCTAAAACAACAGTCAACCCAGCAAATCCATAGTGAGAACAGACCCTTAAAAGTCAAGCAATAAAAAATAAACTTAAAAAATTACTTAGTTGCTACGTTGAATTCATAGTGGAATGAAAAAAAATTAGTCAGCAAACCCATAGTGAACAGACCCTTAAAATCCAATCTCTAAGTTAAAAATAAACAGAAAAAATTACTTACTACTCCATTTCATACAATGTAGTAAAAACAAATGATCAATAATAACACTCAACTCTTATCTATAGCTTCAATCATTTACACTTGATCCTAAAATTTACTTGTCTAAGAAAAAAAAGTGAACATTCAATTTATTATCTCTTAACAATAACTTTCACAATCAACTAACAAATTAATACATTTCATTCTCTTCCCCATATTCTACATTCATAAATCAAACAAATAAATCAACCCCTTTGTTGTGTTTGTGTCCTAAGATTTTTTTTTTGTTTCAAATAGAACCTAAAAGCCTCAAAAAAAGTTTTGCTCAGACCTTGTACCTTCATTTCCTCATAAATATACATGATTTAAATATATGCTCCAAAAGTTAACAGACCCAGGAGACCTGAAGTCTATTTAGAGTTTCAATACATAGAATCCTTTGCAGACAATTTGGCTCCACCATTACCATAGTTTCAGTAATTACATAAACAGCTAAACAAATAATGCCAAATCCCAAGTTCAATATCAAGGCATCGCTATGCATGTAAAACATCAGATACTTAGTGGTTCTCTATTCGATTGGAATATTCTGTCAACAGTTAACACAATATAATGTAAGACAATTTGGCAGTTGTATCAGAGGATTGTTCAACTTAGAGGCCTTGCATTGAGATAAGATCAAGAAAACTTAGCAAGAAAAAGAATAGAACCCGGAAATCACTATACTGGCATTAAATTATTCGAATAGATTAATTAGACACCAACCAATAGACGAATAAACTTGAAGAATCTAATAATAGAGATAACTTCTGACTAACAAATATTCTTACCTTGACAATGTGGTAGTTGTGCTGTTAAACTTTGGGATGGAGCATTCGTATCAACGAAAACTGGATGCCAAGTACGTTTATAACTAATCAAGTCAGGGTCGGCCTCGACAGCTACATCATAGAGCATGATATCTGTTTAATTACAGGTTACCAATCACTCAATTGAGATCCAACAAAAGTAAAGTACATTAGATAACTTATAATTCTAGATACTGGAAGGAGTGAAAAAGGCAAAATTAAAGAAAAAAAAATAACTAATATATCCAAACTACTTACCTTTTTCAAAGGAGTCAATAAAAAAATCAATATTGAACAATAACGGGGAATGGATACCTTCAACACATGGCGACAACAGTTCTTTGGATTCTGTACTCTTGTCTCTCCGAATTGTGATATTAATGGCCTTATTAGCCCTGTCCCACAGTGTTTCAAGATCCATGTATTCAACCTAAAAATACAAAATTTAGAGAAAATAAAGCAAAAATCCAAGAAATTATAAGCCTGCCCAAATCAATTACCTTGGAATTGGCTTTAGAGTACATGATTTCTTCAACTTTGAATACTGTATAGGTAATTTCTCTTGCCATTCTCTATTCTTTTTAGTGACAGTGGAATGCCTCCCATTGACGACCCTGATCAATCGCATGGTGGGCATTGAAACTAATATCCCAATTCAGCTCAGCCTAAATGTTAATTCAATGGAAAAATATAAATTCAAAACAAAATATGATTACAAAAAATACATTCTTTACACATACATAAGAGCACTCTAGGTTGAATTAAACCTGAAAAAATTTGGCAGTATGCAGCGGAGAAGGAGTTAGAGGGGATTTTGTAGATCCATTAGCCACTTCCTTAGCCATCTTTTTCAGATCACTTATTGAATTCCTGAAGCCAAACCAATCTAAACCATAAATAACCATCAAATCATTCCGATTAAATCAACAAACCCAACAAATTTATCCAGTGTAAAAACAACTTGAAATAGCGAGGAATCTTATCGATCCAGATCATTGTCGCCTAATATATAACACAAAACAAAAAACACAAAATGATCAGTCGAAATAACCCTAATTTGTGAAATAAGTGACGAACGGGAATTGAACTACTGCAGTACTGCAATTGAACTAATGTTCCGAATCACCTTCCCAGCGGCGTCATCCACCTTATTTCCGACAGCGGCGAACCCGTCTAGCTCTGAATCTTCAAAATCTAAGCTAACGGAGGTTTCAATTCCATTAGAAAGAGAGGATGTTGAATTCATTGCGGATGTGAACTTAATTCGGTGGTGAGAAATTGGAAAATTTAGAGCAAAAGCGGAGCTCTGGTTGTAGTGGAGAGGTATTGAAGGGTTTGGAGAGAGAGAAAGGAGAGTTGGGCGGTTTACAGAGAGAAAGTGAACCTCTGTGCTTTGAAGAGAGAGAGAGAGAGAGAGTGTGGGAAGAGGAAGCGGAAGAGGATTAATTGAGTTAACTCTTTTAAAAATCAAATTGATTGTGTTTGGAAGCCGAGTTAATTGTGTTAAAAATCAAATTGAGGTGTGTTTGGATTGATTGGGTTGATTTGAAATTGATAGGCTGTGCTGTATTTATATATAAGGATTGATTTGAAAATAAAATTATAAATTGATTTCAATTGATTGAAATCAATTGCTTGTGCTGTATTTATATTGATATATTGATATATTTAAGACTTTTTTTCGTTCTTATTGTTTGATTTTTCATTATTGTTTGATTTTTACAATTGATTTGATTATGTGTATTTATATTGATTGAGTTTAGTTTTTTTTTTCATTTTTATTGTTAAGATTTTTTTTTCGTTCTTATTGTTTGATTTTCCATTATTGTTTGATTTTTGCAATTAATTTGATTATGTGTATTTATATATTGTTATTGAAGAGAAAATAAAAATAAAAAAATTATTTATGTGTATCATTATTTATGTGTATTTATATATAAGAATAGAAGAATAGATGAGTTATCAAATTAAATGAGTTAACTCACTTAATTAATTAAGAGTGAACTCAACGATTTTTTTAATTGATGATATCATCATTTCAATTAATTTCAAATTAGAAGTTGTGCTGTATTTATATATATATATTGATACGTTACACAACATTATATATTCACATGTTACGAAGACCAAATCCTCGGGGTATGATATAATAAGACATTGTTTGATAACTTTCAAACCTTATCAAAGTCCTAATTATGAATATTAAATGCTCCTATGTGACATAATTTACCCACTTCTTAGAATTAAAAGGTTATCTTAAAGAAAGAAAGAAATAAATAAAAACTATTTTCTCCGTCCTTTAATATACTTAATATATATTATGTTGTTTTAGAGTGTACATAAATATTTAAAAAAAATAATTGTATAATATTAAATATAAAGGTAATATGATCATATACAGTTGTAAAAAAAGAATGAAATATAATTATTTGTGTGATTCACAATAATATAATAGTGAGAGAATGAGGTTTAGAATGAGGTTTGTTTTGGTAGAAGTAAAAAAATTTCAAAATTAAAAATATAATTTGACTATTAAAATCAAACAACAGTATATTATATTTAAAATTAATATGAACTTATTTAATTTTAGTTGATACAATATCATATAATTATTATAATTTTATAGTATATAATAAAAATTATTAATTATAAAATTTATTTTATTCTAAATTTTTATGAGTTATACCAATTTTAAAATTTAATATCCCATCGTTTGATCTCAAAAAATTAAATTATATCTAATTTTAAAATGAATAGAGTAGAACTCATAAGAACCTTTTTAGTATATCTTAAATAGAAGTATGAGACAGATTTTAAATATTTTAAGATTTTTTTGAAATAAATTATTTTAAGTTGGTATTGATGTTTTCAATGCAAATCTTAATATTAATAAAATTTATAACAAAGAATAAGACGGTCTTTCGTAGTAGGTTATTAAGAATTTAAAATTGTAATATTCTTATAATACTATTTTCACACATGTAGTCAATATATTGACTGGCAACAATGATTCTTTTTGTATTTACCTTACCTACAATAATATTTAAAATATTTCTTTCTGCTATTATTTAGTTATTATATATTAATTAATGCTGAATATAGCATGCATGCATGGACACGTAGATATATTTACATTTTGTGGGGTTTCAAATTCTTTTATTTTAGTAATTCTTATTGTCATTTTCGAAGTGATCAGAAATTGGGATTTGAATGATTAATTTTATGCCTCAAATGGAGAACAATAATTACCTGTATTTTGTTGGCTAATTAATTAGCTCCATCCAACAATTTAATTTATTCTTCCTAATGTGCCATCCTTTGGGCTTTTTTTTATTCCAATCCAAAAATTTCCTTGTCTTGTTTAATTACTTAGGAAATATTTAATGTTTCCACAGTTATCTTACATTAATTTAGAGATATGGATATGATATTGTTGTTATTATTATTTGGGAAAATATTGAATTAAAATGAGATTTACTTCTTGATTTTTCATAAGAAGCTATGTTTGGTTGAAGGTATACTAAGATTAAATAAGAATTATATATATATATATATATATATATATATAACTTTTAAAATAATTTCTGAGAAATATTTTGATAAGTTTTAAAAATTGAATCCAAACACACTTTAAAAGCACTAAATTTTAACTAGTTTTAAAATTGCTCGAACAAGTTTGACAATAGTATTAATTTTTTGTTATGTTATTTTTATTTTTAAACAAATTTATAAAAATATTATTTTAATAGATAATAGTTATATATTTTTGGCATTTTTATAAGTGTTAAGTTTGGATCGCCGAGGGATAGCTCTGTGCGATAATAAGTACATGTTGAATAAGGTTAATAATAGAAGTTTAATGTTTTAGTACCAGAAAATAATAATTATGTACTTTAAAATCAGAGTAAAGTCTTGTATTTATAATGATCAAATTTATTATCAAATGATTTATAATTTACTATTACCTCCGTTCTTAAAATATTGTCGTTTAAGGTTTTGACACATGAATTAAGAAAGTATCAATTACCAAGTAAAATTTATTTGAAATTCCATCACTACCCCTTTATGGAAAGTTGAAAATTATTAATACAAGAAAGAGAATTTCTTGAGATAATGAGAGAAGGTAGGGATAATATAAAAAAATAAATAATTTATTATCCTCAAAAGTCGTAAACGACAAATTTTTTAAAATAAATTTTTTCTTCTAAACTGACAAAATCTTTTAAGAACGAAGGGATTACTAATTTGGAAGAAGAAGAAGGGTGTTCCATAACGAACGAATTTCTACAACTCATGATTAACTCACCTCGAACCTAATTTAATGAGTCATGACCAACCCTCAATTAATATGAGTACCAACTAAATTAACTCGCTCAATAAATGTCAATTGAGTGTCATGCTTCTAGATAAATACTCCATCCCATTTTTAATACAGTCGTTTTAAAGTTATGCACAAGTATTAAGGAAATAATTATATAGCATTAATTATAATATCAATTGTCTATATTATTCTTATATTGGAAAAAGAGATTGTTATTTATTGAACAAAAAATAGTGAGAGAATCAAAGTTACATTTAATATTTGGGATAATATTAGAAACTAAGCAATTAATACTTACTTGAAATTATCAAATGACTTATAGTATTAAGGAACAAAAATATTTTTCTAAAACGACTTATATTAAAGAACGGGGGAATAGATTAATTGGGATTTGGATCCCCTTACATTTCCTTCTATTTCATCCAATATATCATATTTTTATAATTGTTATTAATATAATTGAAATCGATGTCGGTTAATTAATTTATTTTATTGAATAACATAATTATTTCAAAATAAAAAAAATTGACAGTTTTTCACTATTTGATGAAAAAGTGGATTTTTTTATCAAAATTTCAATGGATAAAAATTCTTCGACTTTTAACGGTGAAAATATTTTTTATGATTCTAATTTTTTGTAGGATTGATCTTAATATGATCAACGATCAATTAACATATTTTGATTATTATTAACAAAATTATTAAAATTAAATAATTAACGTATTGAATGAAATTGAAAAAAATGTGTAACGGATGAGAGCCAAATCCAATTAATTACCGATATTCCTTTTTATTTCTCATCAAACAAATTACATCTTTTTTTAGAAAATCTTAGTTATTTTTTTATTTATTGCAAATTACCCATGACAAATTAACTGTCACTTTTTTCCCTTTCTTTTTAATCAATTTCCGACTCTTGTTTTTTACCCACACAATGCAAACGAGAGCATTGAAATCATAAGCAAACATAAAATAAAATAAAAGTGTTGCTGATTTCTAAAACTCTTTCTGTCTTTCCTTTTCCAAGAACATCAGCAGGTGGTTAATACTGTTAATGTTCTTGGTTATTTTAGATTCTTTAATCCACATAAATATAGGACCAAAATCTGAAAGTTTCAACACGGCTCAGATTCAAAGAACCTGGACAAAATCTGGGTTATTTCTTATTTCTTCTGATTTCTCAAGTTCATATTAGCTTATGATTATTATTATTATTATTATTATTATTAATCAAGAGTTTTCAAGAAAAGCAAAAACAGGGGTAGGTGTTATTTCAGCCTCTAATTTAATTCCATTTTACATACATGCGTTGCTTTATTTTAGTATTATTTTTCTGGGTTTTTGCTGAAAAGTTCTTTTTCAAATGTTTTTCTCTTTTTTGTGCTTTTCAGTGAAGGTTTGATAAGATGGGGAATAAAATGATGCACTCTGGATGGTTTCCATAGAAATGCTTGTATTGACCAGAAAGGGTGGAGAAAGAAAGGTGAGAATGAGACTTGGGAGGCCCATATTTATTATATTTTTATATTCTCAACCTTTTTGTTTATGAAAAAGACACATTCAAGATTTCACAAAAATATTAATCATAATTAGGGGAAATGAAAATTACCCTAAAACTTTTCTGGGTTTTGGAAAATATTCCATTTTGGGGTTTCACTTTCTTTCAAAAACATTTTCATTGTGTAGTATATTTCAGGTTGCTTTGCACCCTTTGTTTTTTTCTTTCAAGAACACCAAAGGACATGTCAGTTGCCCTTGTTCATATGACACTGAAATTGTGAATCTTTATTACTGTTCATAAGAATATTTAGACAATTGGGTGAAAATTTGCGATGCAATAATCTTGAACATAACACCTTTAATTAAAGTTGCAATTGATGGAAGTCAATCAGTTTGAATCAAATAGCCCACAATTGAGTGTGAACCATATAGCCTACAATATGATATGTTGTTGAACAAAATGAGTTAATTTTATATGGCTGTATAAATTGTCAACATTATGCAGCAAACATGTAAAGTTTTTACTAATTTACTACTGTTGTTAGATCTATGTAATATTCCTGTAAATTAACTTGGATGAATTTAAATTTCGCTTTCTTTCTGTACTCTTAATTTTCACGTCACGTATCAGCAACACTCTTAGGAGAAACGAGGAAGACTTCAACAGTATCTTGAGGCAGTTAATTGTGGCCGTTTCAATGGTTTTATTTAGAATAAAAGCTGACTGTTTTGATGAAAAATATGCTCATGTTTAAAATTTTAAGCCATGGGTAAAGAAACTTTTCCAATGGAATAATTTTACTTGATTGAATGTGTGAGCTCTCCGGCAACATTTTTCCCAAAATATGAACACTTTTGAAGACTTTCTAATAATCCAATTAAAATTAACTCGAGTGTTACTGTATTTCTAGTTATGCCACTTTTTTTTAAGACCTCTACTCAATATCTATATTAAAAATTACCAAGAATGTCAATTTATTCTAGAATTTCTGCTACTTTTTCCTTTATTCATCAATTCATAATCACCTCTTTGATTATCAAACCGCCAAATTCGTTCAACAGCTCACAAACAGTAGTCTATGTAGCTAGTAAAGATTCCATGGCTTTTTTGACTTGTGATGATTCACATTAAGAAAGGGACCATTGCACTTTGAATGGTTGTGCGGCGAACTGAAAATGTATCTAACACTTGTTTTTTGACCACCATCAACCTAGCCAAACACTTGTTTAAGTTGAAGAGTCATGGGTTAAAACAAAGTATAAAGCAAGGTAATACTTTGTCTTTAGCCTAAGGGTACCAATACATATAAAGCAGCACTACCCCCATATTGTTTATGCCTGAGTTGAAGGAACTCTCATATTATATTACTATTTCCTTCAATTATTGGTTAAAAAACCAATACAATCGACATATGCCTCAACTCCTATCCAAATTTATCCTTTTACCCTTCTCAAGGTAGATTCATCCCTTTATTTGGACTTCCTGCATTTTCATCATGTTGACTTTATGAGCTGTAATACCTTATATAATTAAGAGCTCATCTATTCTTCATATCTACATCCAACTTAGTTCTGTTTATGTAGTTTTGGCTTGTAATCTGCTGCTACTACTGAACTCAGACAAACTTTGTTTTGATTCTATAGATACGAGCACCTTTTTAGCCGTATATGGTTCTTGTTAGAAATTGACAAAAGCGAGATATAATTTGTGTGGCACTTTTAGTTTAAGATACATTTTGACTATATAGGAGAATCTATTTCTTAATTTTTGTTTTGAGTCACAGCCCTCTTGCCAATGAGCAATAGAATTACTGACGAACTTGAAGCAAAGGGAATGGATAATTCAAGTTTGTCTGCATCACGTCGCGATTCAGAGAATTTACCATATGTTCACAAGGTGGGAGTGCCGCCTAAGCAGAAACTGTTGAAGGAGATCAAAGACACTTTGAAGGAAACTTTCTTGCCTGATGATCCCTTGCGCCCCTTCAAAAAACAACCAAAAAGAAGGAAGTTAGTCCTTGGCCTCCAAACTGTTTTCCCAATACTTGATTGGGGAAGAGATTACAATCTTTCCAAGTTTAAAGGTGATCTCATTGCTGGCCTTACCATTGCTAGTCTCTGTATTCCTCAGGTACAATAACTACATGGCATGGTTTTGAACTTTTTTTATTGTTCGACACTTCTAAGAATTCTTGAATCTTCTTTTATGCAGGATATTGGATATTCAAAACTTGCAAATTTAGATCCCCAATTCGGCTTATGTAAGTTTTGAGTTTTCTTATCACTCTCTTTGTTTCTTAAGAACCACCAACAACTATACTTATGTGTATATGTTAATGTTATATTACAGATAGTAGCTTCATTCCACCTCTTATTTACGCCTTCATGGGTAGTTCAAGAGATATTGCCATAGGACCGGTGGCAGTGGTCTCTCTCTTGCTGGGAACTCTTCTACAGGATGAGCTTGATCCTGTTAAAAATAAACTTGAGTATCAACGCCTTGCATTCACAGCGACTTTCTTTGCTGGTGTCACTCAAGCCACACTTGGTTTTTTTAGGTAATATGATTCCTAATCATCAGCCAATATCTTTCACATTTTCTTCATAAATACAGTAGCTATTTATGATCCTTTTGCCTTTTTTCCCAACATAATTGTGGATTTTCATTTCTTTTTAGATTGGGGTTCTTAATTGACTTCCTATCCCATGCTGCCATTGTTGGGTTTATGGCCGGAGCTGCTATTACCATTGCCCTTCAACAGCTTAAAGGTTTGCTCGGCATTAGGAAATTCACAAAGAATACTGATGTTATATCTGTTATGAAATCGGTGTTTGGCTCAATACATCATGGGGTGAGAACAATCTTTACCTTGTTACTATGCTTTAATTTTCCTTTGTTATCATATGATAATCTTTTGGCATTCAGTTTTCGTAACTTTGCTTTATATACAGTGGAACTGGCAGACTATACTCATTGGGGTATCGTTCTTAGTTTTCCTTCTGCTCGCCAAATATATTGTAAGTCGCTACTGCTTCCCTTTTTTTCCTCAATCTATTTTAATATTTTTTTCCCTTTCCTTTCTAAGTTTTTCCTCTTTTCTTATTGTCATTATTTGATCAGGGGAAAAAGAACAAGAAGCTTTTTTGGGTGCCTGCAATCGGTCCATTGATTTCTGTTGTTATCTCAACCTTCTTTGTGTATATCACCCGTGCTGACAAGGATGGTGTTCAAATTGTATGTACCATTCCTTAATTACCTGCTGTACAATTGCCAGCTTAATTGACTGACTTACTTGTATATATCTTATATTGAGGCTAAAAATTCCTATTACTGAAGGTAAACCACATCAAACAAGGCGTCAATCCATCAACTTTCGATAAAATTTATTTTACTGGCGACTATCTTGTCAAAGGTTTTAGGATCGGTGTTGTAGCAGGAATGATAGCTCTAACGGTAAGAAGAATATCTCACTCCATTCCTCGTCGCATTCATTTCACTGTAAAAGTCAATCATTAGAGTATCTAACAACAAAATTTATCGGATTATAGGAAGCCGTAGCAATTGGAAGAACATTTGCAGCGATGAAAGACTATCAGATAGATGGAAACAAAGAAATGGTAGCGTTAGGGACAATGAACATTGTTGGTTCAATGACATCTTGTTATGTGGCAACAGGTGGGGTTATATAAGCACTCATTTCCCCTTTTCAATTCTTTTTATCGAAAAGGTTTATATTAAATTAAAACTACTAAACTATGTAACAAATCATCACCAAAATTAGTATCCTGAACATAGTCGAATGCTCTCTTGCTATGATGATTATAGAATTTATTTTTTTATGCAGGATCATTTTCTCGCTCAGCAGTGAACTACATGGCAGGGTGTTGTTCAGCAGTCTCCAACATAGTGATGTCTTGTGTTGTATTACTAACTCTGGTAGTGATAACACCATTGTTTCATTACACTCCGAACGCCATACTTGCTTCCATCATAATCTCTGCAGTGGTAGGACTAATCGACATTGATGCTGTTATTCTCATATGGAAGATTGATAAGTTTGATTTTGTTGCTTGCCTGGGAGCCTTCTTTGGCGTGGTTTTTGCTTCTGTTGAAGTAGGCCTTTTGATTGCTGTAAGTGAACCAACCATACCATTATTTTTTTATTTGCAAACCCAAAAAGTTTAAATTTATTTTCCTATCAATTTTCATGCTACAGGTTGCAATATCATTTGCCAAAATTCTCTTACAAGTGACAAGGCCGCGGACATCAATACTGGGGAAGATCCCCAGGACTAATGTTTACAGGAACATGCAGCAATATCCAGAAGCGACGGGAGTTCCTGGTGTTCTGATAATTAGAGTTGATTCTGCAATCTACTTCTCCAATTCCAACTATATTAAGGAGAGGTATTGTTGCTCTTCAGCTTTCTGTTAACTGAGAGGCATGCTAGCTTCTCATCTATTGGTGTCCTACTTTTTTCAGCAACAAAAAACAAAAAAAAACAAATTAATACCAATTTTTTTTCTTTTTTTTGCAGGATATTGAGATGGCTACTTGATGAGGAAGAAATATTGAGTGAACATAAACAACCCGTAATCCAAAAGTTGATACTCGACATCTCACGTAAGCCTCTACTGAAATAAATTCTTTGTGCAGTGCCTAAGTTTTCCACTACAATACTGATGAAAAGCATCTAATGACAAGCTTCCATTTTGTTCCTCAACTCTTTTGCAGCTGTTACAGACATAGACACTAGCGGCATTCATGCCTTGGAAGAATTGTACAAGAGTCTCCAGAAAAAAGATATTCAGGTAATCAAAACTATGTCGTTTTGGGTAGTTTGCCACAGCCAACATGCATATTTTCTTTCCCCTTGGTATATAATGTACTCGGTGATAAACTTTTACCTGATTTTTTCGGTTGTCCATATATAAAACATGCAGCTCATTCTAGCAAATCCCGGACAAGTTGTACTTGACAAACTCCATGCATCCGATTTTGCGAACTTGATTGGAAACGACAAGATCTTCCTCACAGTAGCAGACGCGATTCTTATGTGTGCTCCAAAGTTGGAACAAGCTTGAGATCGCGTATGCACCCTTATATTAAGCTACGACAATATAATTGATCATTACATACGGAGTTTTGCCAGCCATAAGAGGTTCTGAGAAAACGGAAAAATTAGTAAAAGAAGATATAGATGGATAGATAGATGGCCCTTGTATGCCAAAAGAGCTCTGCTTGTATCAAGTTTACATATAAAGAATGGTTTGCTATAACCATTCTAGGTTAATCATGGGCATGTAGTAAAGCCTCTTTCTTCTCAATGCTTCAAAGAAAGCCTGTGAGTTTTCATTCCATGAAACTTGTAGGTTGTAATGTTGTTATGTCTCCCATAAAGAGAAAATCAAAATATAAGGATAGCTTTTCCCGCTGTTGGTTAATTTTTGTGCGAGTGATTGTTTGTAGGTGATCTTTGTTCTTATTCTTTCTCAATTTCTCACCTGTAAACTTCACTTGTATAATTCATTTGTACTTGTATTAATATAAATTAATATCCCTTCAATAATTCCCCCTCCCAACCCCCCCAAAAAAAAAAAAATAAAAAATAAAAAATAAAAATAAATAAAAATAAAATGAAGGATAACAATACCAGGGCCAAATGTTCTAAGAAATAAGCAATAATTTCATTCCAACAGACCAAAAGCAGAACATAATGTATGTGAAATCACAGGACCGAAATGTAGTAAAAATATATATAAATATAAATATCCAAATCAAGAACAAGTTTTGGAGTGGAAATAAATAACCACCGCATAGTATAGATAATACCACATCAAAACGATAGTATATAGAACTCTCAATACTAATGTAATAGAAATAAACATCAGAATATTCCCTAACATGCGCTCATCTACTCTCAAAAATAAGCAGAAAGCACTGTGTTTTCTTAGAATAAGGAGGATGAGAAGACTAGGCCAAGAACAAGGGGCATAGCAGAGATGGCAAGTGCAGAGGAAGATGAGCTTCCTGGAGTTGGTGCTGGTGCAAAATCATTATCTCCCGGAGACAATGTAGGTGCATCCGAAATAGGAGGCATCACCATCGGAGGGAGAGCTGTGACAAAAAAACCAAAATAAAAAATGGCTCCATAAATATTTACATGCAACAATGCAAGTGATAACATGTAGTTTTTTTATTTATTTATAAAGAATGTAAATACTCACACATCATATTTTTAACAAGGCATAATTTTATTTGATATTTTGGCTCTTTCGATATACACATAATATGACAATTATATGGTTGTAAATGTCAACATACTTAAATTCCATGAAAGTAAATAAAAAAAATTGGACAATTATATCATTCAAAACAAGTCTTCTACGGCTAAATTGGGATGGATAAAGAAAAGAGTGTTAAAATTATTGCCCCCCCCCCAACACACAACAAAAAAGCCATGCAGATTTCCTTTCGATTTCCGTTTCAACCCCTAAGTTAGTAATCTGTACCAACTACCAAGAAAGTGGTAAATAATTGTGCATGACAATTAGCTGCACAAAATTTCTACTTATCAAAAAATATACATCATTTATTTAGTACCAGCCATTCATTGTTGCTGACTGACACGGCAGGGCTCTACTAATGGCATTAACCAGTCCTATTCAACTCGAGAAGCACAGATAATCGTAATACTAATGGCAAGGAATGAGATCACGTGACCATTTATGGATATTATTCAAATTACACGACACAATGACCAGGTGCCTTATAAACAAGAAAGACATCCTAGAGACAAAATACAAAAAGTCCAAATTTAAAGTTAATATTCATAAAACTCACCTGTTAAACTTGACCCCTATAATTACAAAGAAGAACAAAAATTATGAAAGTAAATAAAATTTATACAACAGAGAGATTATGTGACACCCTGTACCTAAAAAGACACCGTTTTGACTTTATAAGAGAGAAATCCTAAAATTTAACATTGATGTAAGCTCTGAAGATGACAAATTTTTAGTAATTAACACTCCCTCCTTTCTGAAAATCACAGGAGTAGTGAATATGTGCTGTTACTAGTTATACTTGTGTCATATTGTCATTTTATCCTATCCTAAAAAAGGAACCTTTTTGTGTAAAAAAAAATTCAATCAATTTTATTTTATTTTGTTTGCAGAAGGGACTTGTGGAAAGAAGGGAGGTGTACTTTTTTAATAGTATACAATAAGTACTATTGTATTAATTAAAAAACAACCACTTATTTCATGAACTTTTTATAATGGAACACTAGTTAATCAGAAATAAAATTTCAAGTTCAAAATATTCACATATAAAACCAATAAAGATCACAAGGGAAAACATTTCATATCTAGTCAAATCAGAGTAAGAATAAGCATATAAACAAAGCAAGTAATGGACAAAAATTAGATTAGAGTGTACATACCTGGTGCCCCACCAGTGCTAACTGGCCACAGAGAAAAAAAAGGTAAGTTTCAAATCAATAATGAATACTGAAAAATTGAATACTACATATAAATGTACAGTCTCTACATCTAGATCCCAGGCCATATCATGAAAATTTTAGCTTTTAAGAAAAAAATGAATTCCCAGATCAAGTATTTTCAAAAGAACACAAACATTATATTTGGGTTAAGAAGAAATAGAAATAATAATAAAGAACAATTTTTCTGACGAGAAAATCAACCGATTCAACTAAAAACAAAAAACCAGAAAGGGAATCTCATTTATTATATTACCAGAAAGGAAAAGAAGAAGAAAAACTTACTTCCACAATTACTAATAGGAGGAGCAGAGATTTTGCAAGCAGAAGGAAGAGCCATGGCTCTAGTAACATTTAAAGAGACTCCAAACTGAGCACTATTCTTAAAAGCCTCACAGAGACAACCAGCGTTGGATTTAAGAACGGTTTTGAGGCCAGAACAGCAGGATCCTTCCGGCTTTCTGACGGTACTGCCGGTGCTGACATAAGAGAGACAGTCAGCCAAGTTCAGAACCACGGCGGAGCAGTCGACAGCCGGAGCTGGGGCGTCGGCGTGAGATGCAGAGTTGACAGTTGCGAATGCCCAGTTAAGGGTTAGGAAAATGGTGAGGAGGGTCGGGATTTGTTTGAGGGACATTTTTTTGTTATCTAAGGGTAAGAGGGGCAAAAACAGGATTTTTTTCTTGTGTTTCGGGAAAATGGAGATTTTGGGGTTTTATAGGGGAGATCAGTGAGAGAGATTGAGGGGTTTTTGAGATGTGTGGAGTTTGGAGTGGGGACCAGAGAGAGAAAAGGAAAGAAAAAGAGAGGATTACAAACACAAATATATTATATGAAATTTATTTTGGTTAATTAATTAATATAATATTAAATTATTATTAATATAATATTGAGACGCAGGTCGGGAGATGATCTATTTTTTATATGTCAGTACTGTATTAGTCAATTGATCAATTTATTATCAAATTAATTTCATAATAATCGGATCCATATTATTTAGTTTCCGTTAAAAATTACTCCTATTTATATATTTATTAAATATTTTATAAAATTGAATTGTCTTTTAAATATGTTTGATATTCATTAGTTATTAATACGATTAATTTATTTCTGATTTGGTGTTTGTTATTAATTTTCATTTATAATTTTTCTAGTTTTATATTTTTTTTTATTATAAATATTATTTAAAAGATAAATATATATATATATATGTAGAAAGAGAAACAAAGAGAGAGAGACGTGGAAGTTGGGGTTGGGGTCTAAACATGGGAGGACATGTGTCGGGTACTGCGGATTTGGAGTGTTTGTATTTGGGGTGTAGGGTTATGGATCTGGTTAGCATAAAATTATTTTTTTGCTAGGTTAGTTAATTGATCAATAAAATATTAACATATATACAATCTCGTTCGCGTGTAGGGTAATATTGACACACACATACAACCTCGCCCGTGTGTAGGGGAGAGGAAAATTGGAGACAGAGGATCTGCTTTCGGGTGTAGGGTAAGTTAATTTTTTTGATAGGTTGATTAATTGGCCAATAGAATACTGACACATATATAATTTCGCCCGCGTGTCAATTTTTTATTCTAAAATAGACTTCATAATAACCACTTCGGTAGGGTTATCATCTAACGTGAGAGTTGATCATATAAAAATATTAAAAATATATATAAATATAAGTTCTCTTTTTTTTAATTGGTGTAAAAATAATTTTTAAGTATCATCTCCCTCTTGTGTATGGTAAATTCACAAAAAATATAGGGTAAAAATCATGATTTATCTATTATTTTCTTTCACTTTGTTTCCTAAGTTAAACTTCTTATAATTTCTTACCCGGATAATTAGGATTGCGAATCATCACTTTTGTGAGAGGGATTGTGGGAGCAAATTTTTGTGAGAGATTCTAGGAGCAAATCATGTGAATTTGATTGGGTTGGATTAATTTTATGCTCATAAATATTTTATGAAATTAATGCAAAAAAAATAAATTATTATTAATATTTTCAATCATGAAATTCATAAAATAACAATATTTATAACAACAGTTTGTGCATATAAAATTACTTCAGTCATGCTATATATTTATTGTCACATTGTTATGTCGACTTACAGTTACAACATATATCAATATATAAAATTTGGTATATTATAAAGTTAGTTCAAAATATCAGATAAATTATTAAAATATTAATAATTATAATAAATATTAATATTTTAAATAGTTATTAATAATTATTAATGTTCCATTAAAAAAAATAAAAAAAATGATGATATTAAATTTTAAAGATTGTATCATTTAATATTAATATTAATAAATATAAATTCTATTTTTAACGAATTTTATTTTTATAACGAAGAGCTTCAACCACCTATTTCCGTTGAACTAGTCTGTTGCATATGAAAAAGCATTTTGACAAGAAATTTAATAAGGAAATTAATGTTTTCACATTATTTTATGATATTTTCACACGTAAATCTCACATATTAATTGATATATTGAATTTTTATTAACTAACGTGTGAGTCATACCTGTAAAAATATCAAAAAAAGACGTGAAATATAAATTTCTTTTTAATAATAATGTATGTGATGATTCCCTCCAAATGTAGCATTTAGGTGGTGAAAGGTTGTCCCATTATTAAAGTGTTAACTATACATGGAAATGGGAAACCCAAATCTCTATTTCTCAATTTTATTTTATTCTTTTAAAAAAATAGAATTATGCATTTATAATGAAATGGGGGGGATAAAGGAAGTATTAATTTAGACGGTTGATATCGTTAGTCAACATGTTGTTGACAAAATAATTGTATATTTAATAATATTTTTGTAATTACTCAAATAACACTTCAAATTTTAACATGCATTTATTGATCTGACAATTAAAATATTTTTGTTCTAATAATATTAACCAAATTAATTTATTATTCTTTTCGTTGAAATGAAAATAGCCACAGTATGATGCATTGCTTAAAAACAAACTACGACGACGAGGAGGGACTTTATGTGATATGATTGTGGCATGCATGCAGATTGTGGACTAAATAATTTGATATGCTGCGAGGGCGTGCTTCCTGACTGACCTACCTGCCATTTCTTTCTTGTTTCTAAATAAGTAAAATACTCGAATTTTATTTTATAATCGATAAATTTTATGAATTAAATTTAAATAATTCAATATTCGACTCAATTTAATTTATTTACATCCTTAATAAAAAGGAATGAAACTACATGTGAATATTAGCTATGAATTTTATTGCTTAGATAATCACCCTCTTATGAAAGAAGATTTTTTCAGTTGAAACCCTTATTTTTGAATTCATAACTAATACTCTCTCCATTTTAAAATTAAAGGTATATTTATAAAATGACAATTTTTAAGGATAATTTTATATTATCAAACATCAAATATAGTCTTAGTATTTAACTAGGAATTCAATTGTGGTGGTGTGATATTAAAAATATCATCTCATTTTATATTTCAAAAATAAAAAAATATTTTTAATTTTGAAAATGAGAAAAATGGGAGTAATATTGTGACATGTATTTTTGAAGGGAAGATTCCTTAGAATAGGCCAAATCAAATTGAAGGCTATTATGCTTATCACAAGATATGTCCCAACCCTCGTGCCCAAATATTACCTTGTACTTGTGCTCCCAAAAGGTGGGATTTCAAAAATAAAAATAAAAATATTCCTTCTGTTTAAGTTTATTTGTTTTAATTTTTTTTTAATTTGTTTAAATTTATTTATTATTTTTTCTTTTTAATACTATTTTTGATTTTACTTTTCCAATAATACACTCATTTAATGAAAACATACACATTGTTTAGAAAAAGTGAAAACCAAGTGGTCCACAGTACTAGTAACCAAATTATGTAGGCAAAGCTTGCTATCCAATGTTGGGCCGGCC
The DNA here is from genome assembly GCA_020205605.1 of Panax ginseng. Lineage (NCBI taxonomy): Eukaryota > Viridiplantae > Streptophyta > Magnoliopsida > Apiales > Araliaceae > Panax > Panax ginseng. Next base: position 146,037,572 of record CM035134.1, on the reverse strand, counting down.
CTCCATCTGACCCAAACTGAAGCGATGGACTAAACCCTCAAACTTTATCGGGTTGGGCTTCAAAACCTAAATCCAAATTTGAATTTTCAATTGGGCTACAATGACACACTTTGTAAATAGGATGAATTACCTATTATGTTACATTTTTAAAAATAATTACAACAATAATGCCCTCATAAAATTTTTACACAACTAATACACTTCCATATTTATTTATAATACTAGTGCAATTAGGATTCCTTAATTTAGAGAATTAGTATTCAATTAGAATTACTTAATTTAGGGATTAATTATACTCATAACTTCTTCTCTCTCTCCTCATCTATAACAACTGCAGTTAGTCATTACCCTTCTTCTTCATTCAACGTATATATATATATATATATATATATATATATATATATATATATATATATATTTATTTCTATTCTAACCCTAAAACAACCCCATCCATAATTTCTCTCTTTTATCAATAGAATTTATTTATTTAACGAGAAAATTCTAAATATCAAACTCTGTAAATTTAGCCGCTAGAATGATGGTCGTTGTTCAACTCGAAACCCAACTCGATTGATCTCATCATCATCTTCTTCTTCATTATCGGCCACCTTATGCCTTATCACATCGCACCGCACTCTGTCCATTCGTTTCAAAAATGCGATCCTCAATCGAGGTACGGCGGAATAGTTTACACATTCGGGGATTTGGTGCACTTATAGCTCGTTTACTTCCATGGATTGACCAAGATTAAGGTTGTTGGTGTTGGTGGTGGAATAATGCCGCTTATCGCATTTATCGCGTGATTTTAAGCCATGGCGAGGCCATAATTTACTATGGAAGCTCAAGCAGAGGACTAGCAAGGAAGTGAGGAACCAAACCTTCATATCAAAGTAACCAAACTGTCATATCAAAGTAACCAATTAACTTCTACACTTTAAATTTTTTTTTTAAGACAAATTTGGTTACCAAACCTTCATATCAAGTGTAAAGAAACCTTTGTATCAAAGGTAACAAAACTTTCATACCAAAGTAACTAATTCACATTCACACTGCAGGTGCGATTGGTAGCCAAACATCTGCATAAGGTAACCAATTTAATTTTGTTAAGTTACCAATTTCGTTGAATGTGATGCAGTTGGTAGCCAACCATTCATACAAAGGTAACCATTTTATTATTTATGAGTAACAAAATAGTTATAAAAAAAATTTCAAAACATTAAAAGTTACATCTATTTATTTTTAAACTTTTTGTAGGGAGAATTTTCTTCTTACTCTCATTGGCAACGCAGATTCGTGGCGGTGTAGCGGCGGAGTATGTGAGGTGTAGCGGCGGACTATTATTTTAAAGTGTATGTGAGGGAGATGAAGATTTGAATTTGAATTATTATTTTGAATTTGAATTTGTTTTTGTTGTTAGATCCAAATATTTGAATTTGAATTATTAATTATGGCAGTTATTTGTCCTTGATTTTAGATTTTTTTATTAATTTGAATTGTACTATTTTTGTAATAATTATATTCTTTTTGTAATTATTTGGTTGATGTACTTTTTTTATAATTATTTTTTATTTATTATATATTTATGTAAAGGACCCTTGTAAATAATACAAATACGTGAATAATCTATTCATGTGTCTCAAATAAATTATGTTTATACAAAAAAATTATCAAATGCGTTTGAATATTTAACATGCACGTGACGTGAGATCCCCAAGTGTAATAGAGTAGTTCGGGGCACCACGAGCAAAACGTGAGGTGAGGAGGTGATCCACGTGTATGGTGAGAGAGGGAGGTGCAGGAATACAGAAGATGGAGGTGATGAAATCTCATTGGTCCGAAATCTATCCATGACCATGAGAGATTATGCTTACAACTCTTCTCCACATTTCACTTATCCTACCTGGCTCCATACACCTTCTCCTTAGTCTTTGCCAACCACATTATATACATACATAATATTACGTATATTTATAGATAGATATATAGAGAGAGAGAAAGTGAGATAAAATGGCTGCTACATCTGCTGCTGCACTACTAAATGGGTTGGGTTCTTCCTTTCTGTCTGGTGGGAAAAGGAGCCAAAGTTTGTTGGGTGCACCCATTGGTGCTAGACTAGTTGGCTCTGTTGTGCCTCCTAAAAGGCTAACTGTTGTTGCAGCTGCTGCTCCTAAGAAGTCTTGGCTCCCTGGTGTTAGAGCTGGTGGCAACTTTGTTGACCCCGAGTGGCTCGATGGCTCGTAAGCTCCCTCTCCCTCTGCCTCTCCCTTTTCTTTTTCATTATATTTAATTTAACAAGTTCGTAATATCCTACCTACTTTTTTGGAATAAAAGGTATTGGTGAGTTGAGTTATAAGTATTTAGATATATAGCTCCTAAATGTGCATGTTTGATATAATTATAGGCTCCCAGGTGACTATGGTTTTGACCCACTAGGTCTAGGCAAGGATCCAGCATTCCTGAAATGGTACAGAGAAGCTGAGCTGATCCACGGCCGATGGGCAATGGCAGCGGTTCTGGGTATCTTCGTCGGCCAGGCCTACAGTGGCATCCCATGGTTTGAAGCCGGTGCAGACCCTGGTGCCATTGCACCCTTCTCCTTTGGTACCCTTCTGGGTACTCAGCTCATCCTCATGGGATGGGTCGAGAGCAAAAGATGGGTCGATTTCTTCAACCCCGAATCCCAGTCTCTGGAATGGGCAACTCCATGGTCGAAAACTGCTGAAAACTTTGCCAATGCCACTGGAGAACAGGGATACCCTGGCGGCAAATTCTTCGACCCTTTGGGCTTTGCCGGAACAATTAAGGATGGAGTTTACATTCCCGACACGGACAAGCTTGACAGATTGAAGCTTGCAGAGATTAAACATGCTAGACTTGCTATGGTGGCTATGTTAATTTTCTACTTTGAGGCAGGACAAGGGAAGACTCCTCTTGGCGCTCTTGGTTTGTAAGTAAGGGGTGTTCTAATTTGAACATTTTATGTAAAAAGTAACTGGATTTAGAGAAACCATAAAGCTGAATTAATCAGTGTTAAATTTCTTTTGTAAGATAATTTATCACAATGTCCCATCTTTGTTTGCAAGGGAACAATTAACGGACACAATATATGGGATAAAAAGATACCAAAATGATATATGGGTTGTATTTCTAGAGAGATCATAGGGGTATAAATAAAAAAACAGATAAAACTGAAGTCATTCCTTAGTAGAGCACTACTAAAATAATATGATATCTTTAGGAAGATTTGAAATGGTTGCTAATATCATTCCAAGTTCTAAATTAAGTTTCATTTAGCTTGAGAGCTCAAAACCAACCAGAGAACCACTAACTTTTGCAACCCAGAAGCCGGGGTATGAACACTGACAAGAAGTAGATGCTGAGCAGCATTTGGTTCCTAACAAACAGGTATATTTCCTCTAATATAAATAGACTAGCGACAACCCGTGCCTAAAAACACGATGTAAAGAAAAACATGAAGCTAGTCGGTAGAGTTTCCTTTGAAAATTAATAGCACCACATACCACCACAACAATTAATACATACTCAATCATCAATACATACCCAACCACCAAAACATCGAGCTAGTCGATACTAATTTCAAGAAATTTCAACAAAATTTCCTTTAAAAATAGATATTCAGAAAATTCTAAACTTGTCTACAAACCTTACCATCATCAATACATATCCAAACTACCAAAAAAATCATCATTCCATACCCAAAAATCATCATAACCATGTATAATTAGTTAACTTTACAAAAGACGGAATACAAAAAATACAAACATGCAGAAAATAGAGAAACAAATGAATATAAGTTGTCTCTAAGTTGGCGAAAGCCTTGTGGTTCAATATAAAATTGTAAGCATGAAAATTAAAGGTTGGAGTGGGATAAGATTCAACTCCCATTACTCAATAATTCAACCAATGAATTTAACAAGAAAGAAACTATATTTTCCAGACACAAATTGAATTACACCTCCAGGTTTGGCAATCCAAGCCTGCCTTGCAGAGTCTTTCTTCTTGTCAACTGCATCAGAGTGAAGGGATTCCCTTCCCAAAACCTGAAACAAAACCAATCTAAAACTGAATAAACCTTTCATACAACACAAATTGAAGAGGCGTGGATGGAAACAACTGCATGTCCATGAAAACCAAGAGAAATACCAACTTTAGAAAGAAACTCAAAAGGCAAGATTCACATTAACATGCACAACATCACCTCACTCAAATTGCAAGTTTTACTTTCACTTAACTGGTTGTCAATTTTCAAAATTAAACAAAAAAACTGAATTAAGCCTTTGTCTTTTTTCCTAATTAGGTGAGCAGCGTGAGCTACAATACAAAACCCATAAAATAAATTACTCCTTAAACCTCAAATGCTTGCTTTCCACCCAATTTGGTGAAGTTGAAAAGAACTCCATCAAGAATCACAATATCAAATTAGAAAGCTTCTATAGCTTAAATAAAAGCAAAAAAGAACTTATTGCAGAGAACAAAAAGTAGTCTACATATATAGTATAAGGATTAAATTGTTGCCCATTAATGTAAAAAACGGTTATTAAATATAAAAACCGGACACTTTGTACACATAATTGTATTATTCCCCTACCGACCATACTTAAAATCAACCAAGTAACTAACCATATAATTCTTTTAGTTATGTAGCGTTCTACAATGACAACAAGATAAATATATCAAGGTTTGTGATTTTGAAAATCTAATATATCAATTGTCGGTTTGACGTAGTAAGTAGTATTAACTTACTTATTTTGTTTCAGACTCCTATCCCACTTTAAAATTCCTTATTTATTTCTTTTTCGACGTCAAAAAAAAATCTTTTGTAACCTCTATGCTAAGTGATATTGAAAAGTTACCATGAAATTTCCCTTTCTTACAAAGCACGCGATGACTCAGATCAAGTTAAATGCGAGGTAAATGTTTAGAAACTTTTAAATCTTCAATAGTCATCTCCAGGTTTAACCCCTTTCGCGCTTTTTTTTTAACAGATATGTTTTACACCTCGACACTCCAACATTAAGATGTCAAAGAATAATAATCTTTTCATCGTCCCTTTGAACAACTAAGTCAGCAACCTCATTATATAAAGAACAATTACAGATACATGTCAAAGTCATTCATGAAAAGATCGATTGCCCAAAAAATTCATGAGATTTCTAAAATATCAACAGCAAATCTATGAAAAAACCGAACACCTAGGAAAATTATAAAACAAAAATAATGTTGTTGTCATGATTGGATTCACAGTGTCTACTGGTACACCATAAATAATGAATAAAATCCTTAAATTCCTGTAATTTTTGTCCAAAGGATAGCAACCCTGGGGGTCTTAATATAATCAATGGCGCATTGCATTTCCAGATTAGAATGGATCTGAATATAATTTCAACCTCTATCAATTACAAACATTCTCGAGTATCATGTGCACAAACTAATTCATTAGGCATGAAGTGCTAAAAATTAGATTTATAACAAAAGATAAGTTTCACCTTAACAAAAATTACACTAATGTTGATCATTTATTCTACCGCTTCACTATACAAATGGATATCTATAGAAGATGGTGGGCAAAATCGAAAAGAGTAGGTGGTGTTATTTTTGTTCATCTCACCTACCTCACCCATGAAAGGGTGCATGGAAGGTAGAGCCAATACTGAGATCGACCTTTGAAAATATTACATAAGGTGAATTCGTTTAGACTTGAAATCATGTTTTCGTGCTTTTCGTGCTTTCTTTTTAATAACTCATATTCTCATTCTTTTAATTATGTTAAAGATTTTAAATCCACTTATCACAAAGTTCCGTGTCTTAATATACGCATATGAAGCACTAATGCTTTTCCTATCACACAAAAATTAGTTTTCTCTGGAATGGTGATAGTCGTTGAATAAACCGTAAGCGAGGTTTATATGACATGAAGATAATATCCAAAATTTTAAATAAGTAAAAAAATTAAAAAAATAGAAAGAGCAAAACATGAAGATAATATCCAAAAGAACAAGAAGTCAAGAACCCAACACATAAGAGTTGTTGTAGAATAGAGTACCTTATTTACAAGCAAGTTTACTTGTTCTCTCAGACATCTCCGTCTAAGTCCACAATATCCTAACGCATTCTTCAAGCTACATAGAACAATTTTATAAGAAAAGATATAGTGAGACATGCAATGAAGTATAATCCACAGTTTGAATACTTTGATCCAGAAGGTATGCAAAAGAGTCGAAGCTACCACCTTCTTATGTCTACTAAGAGGTCTCTTCATTGACATTGTGCAAACCTAATTGACCCTTTTTTTCCTTTTCTTTTCCAAATAAACAAGCCGACAAAACTCATTTAATCAAACATGACGAAGTACCTTGTGATCAAAGCATTCTTACCAATGACTTTTAAAAACAAATTTGAAGTAATCAGAATACTCACCTCCTCATCACGCTCACCAATTAATTCCAGTCTTAATGCTTCCAGTTCAGCCCGTATTCCAGACAGCATGGAAGCCCGTATTTTAGACTTTGATTATAGTCAAAAGCAGAGGAGGTGTTTTCCATACATAAATTTGTGGTGGCCTATTCGAGCATGGTTGCGATGTATGGAAAAACAGGCAGACTTAGAGATGCGATGAGCACGTACTATTATCATTGGAATTTCGTTCACGTCTAGCGTTTTGGGCCGTAATTTTAGAGGAAGCGAAATTTGATGCGGGAGCCTAAGATAGGAAGTGATGTGTGAAATAAGTTAAATAATTAGCGAACTAATATAATTTCAAATCCCTAATAGAAATTGCATTAATCTACTGCAAGTAAACACAACATAGCGATTTACGAAGGGGAAACAAAAAATTAAGAAAATTAACTAAGAATCTATATAATAAAACAGAACCTATTTTGAATCTTTCATTTGACAAAGCACAAAGACGGTTCAGATTCATTCTAACTTAATCCTTCCAACTTAATCTAAAGGCTCATATTTTTTCCGCCCAAATCAAATTCACCCCTACAACCTACCCTCTCTCATGTTCACACATAAAATCTTTTGCTCTCCTTTTTCTTCACACACAAACAAATAATAATAATACTAATAATAATTATAATAGTACTACTACTAATAATAATAATTATTATTATTATTATTTTTATAATAATTATAATAATAGTAATAGTAATAGTAATAATAATAATAATAATAATAATAATAATAATAATAATAATAGTAGTAATAAGTAATAAAGAATCTATATAATAAAGATTTAGATTCATTTTAATTGAATTCGACGGAAAACATATTTACGGTTCAGATTCATTCTAATTTTAATTAAAAAAATAATAATAATTATAATATAATAATTATTATAATTATAATACTACTACTACTAATAATAATAAGAACAATAATAATAATAATAATAACTATTATTATAATAATAATATGAACAATAATAATAATGATAATAACAAAAATAATAATAATTATAATTATAATAATAATAATAATAATAATTATAATAATAATAATATTATAATAGTAATAATAATAATAATAACAATAATAGTAATAAATTAATAATAATTATAATATTAATATTAATAATAATAATAATAATAATAAATAATAATAACAATAATAATAATTATTGTGGTGGTGTGGTGAATTATAATAATTGTTATTGATGATTGTATGTTTTGTGGGCAAGTTTATATTTTTCTTAATATCTATTTTTAAAAAAAATTAATTATTGTGGTAGTGTGATAAATTATGATAATTATTATGTCTGATTGTAAGTTATTTTAAGTTGAAAAGAGTATTTAGGTAATATAATATTTTTCTAATTTTAATCTATTTTTTCGTTACGCCGTGCCTTCAGGCACGGGTAATTACTATCTATAATATGTAAGAATGACTAAGGAAACCAATACATAATTTGGACAATATGTTAGCAGGTCAAAAATCAAATTCATGTAGAGCTGCGAAATTCATGTAAGAATAGAGTCGTGTGTGCGTGAGAGAGATGTGTAAGGGTGAGAGTGAAGGGTGAGGAACTCAAAAATATCACCGACAATATAGTGTATATCGCTCTAACCGAAATACCAACACGTTAGATAGTTATTAGATATGATGTTTTAAATAATTTTTATAAATACTTAAAGAACGATCAGTACAACATACCGATTGAGTACACCAATTTTCTTTTCCAATTGAGCTGCCAATTTTTTGTTTCCCCTTCGTCGAAGATGGAGCGAATCTTAAGTTGTTCAAGTGATTCACATTTGAATTCGCCTAGGAAGTACAAAATAAGGCATTAGGTTAACATGTCCAAAAAGTATAACTTTTTAAAATCAAATTCATAAGAAATATCGCTCTCATAATAATACCACAACACAACAATTCTACTCGATGATGGTATGGAGTCGTGTGTACGTGAGAGAGAAGTGTAAGAGAGAGTGAGAGTGAGATTGAGGGGTGAGGAATTCAAAAATATCACCGACAATTTAGTGTATAATGCTCTAACCAATTTTTATCAAAAGATAAATAATGATTAGTACAACATACCGGTTGATTAAACCAATTTTCTTTTCTAATAGAACAACCAATTTTTTCTTTCCCCTTCGTTGAAGATGGAATAACACTTGGGTTATTCAAGTGATTCACATGTGAATTCTCCTAGGAAGTACAAAATAAGACATTAGTCAAAAAAATGCAAACTAATATCAAAATAATTTTTTTTTGATAATACGAGTAGTGTTACCTTCTCCATATGTAATTGATTAAGGGCACATTCAGACAAAACATTGACAGGTATGTTTTACTTACTACTTAGATCAACTGTAAAGAAGCAAACTTAATAAATTAAACATGAGTTAAAACGAAAGCAAATGAAGGTCGCAAAAGACAGATTTCGTATCTTGAATATCATGACACAAACTTAACATTTGATCAAAACTATGCTTAGTTTCAAAAATACATTCAATAATATTGTTCCAAATCTTCCGAGCCTAGCTCTTTTTTTTTAATTTTTTTATTTTGTTTTACTATATATTATTCTGTAAGAGGAATTCCCTCAATTTTGATGATAGTTAAGGTTTTAAACTGTTGGAAGTTGAATCAGAATAAAAGGTTGAGTTTATTTTCTTGACATCTTATGTTTAACTTCTTTAATTGGTGTCATTTTTCATTAAGAATAATGTCCATGAAAAGGATTTCAATGAATTTGATTTTCTGGAAGAAAACTAAAAGAACAGCCAAATATATAGGAATCTATGTGATAAGGCTTAAGTATTTGGAGTCAATCAAGTCCCTGGATACAGCTCACTCCAATCAACCTAACATAACATAACGGATAATGTGATTCTCAGTTTAATAAATCAAGCTAATAGATCATAGTCATTTCTCATTAGGAGGCACATGAAAGTGAGGAATTCAGTATTTGGATGAATTCAATTCGATACATCAGAAAGGAAAGAACAATAAAAAATAAATTTAAAAATTTCTCCACATAAATAGTTGTCAAGTAATAGACTTACTTCAAAGTTCAAAGCATTTCTTAAGCAAGTGTAATTAAATAGAATATTAATTTACTACTACTGGGTATAAGGATCCTTTGGCAATAAGCAGTCAATGGATTACAATGAAATAGAAATATTTTTTCTTCTAACTGCTCATTTTCCATTCTTTATGTAAGACCCCAACTTATTATTTAATGAAATTAAATTTTCTCTATTTATTATCTTGAAATAGTAAGGGTTGATTTGATTAATGTGGTAAGTTATGGGTAAAATGCGCAATTATTTCAAACAAGCAAATGGTTTTAAAATATTCATTGTTGACGGGGAATATTCATTTGGTCGTGGAATATTTTTCTTTGTCGGGAATATTAAATACGACGCAAGAAAAATCCTCTTGTGTGGGCCCCATAAAGGAAAGCGATTGGATGAAGAAAACGACAAGAATAAGTTGGTTATAAATAAAACAGTAGTTATTCACAATTATCATCGTTGGAATACCCGGTGGTTAAAACACGGTAGAACACGGTATTACACAGATACACCAATTATTGATTCTTACGAAGGCACTACTCAATAATTGTTACAAAGAATTATCGCTCAAAGATTTTATTTTATTGATTCAATAATTGTTGCGTTGATATTTTATATTACTATTATTTTAATAATTGTCACTACACAGTATTTTCTATTATCGGAGCAATAATTCATATTATCTGAATAATATTATTAGATAACATTATTGGCAATGTCTAGAAAGTTCTGTCTAAGGAGAGGTTTAGTCATCTAATTGCGCGCCAGTAAGGAGAGATCCTTATTGGAAAGCCCCCTCTTTCCTGGGAACTGTCTGGTTGTCAGTAATGTGATTCTCTAATATTATTTGTGAATAATTAATTATTAATTTATATGATGAGGAAAATATTGATTTTATGTGGATATAGATGGAGAAAATTTTTTAATGTGACAATTGTTGAAAATTAATATTTTATCTTTTTTTGATAAAATAATTCAATTAAATATATTATTTTAATAATATATTGATGGTGATATTTTTACAATGAATGTGAGATATATGAGTATATGAGGAGGAAGTGTATTTTTGTGGCATTAAATGATTAACACATGTTTTGTGTGTGGGTAGACCTTAATTCTTGACCGAAATTTGATTATAGCCTGTAAAATCGTCCGTTTGTGAATTTCGATCAATTTTTGTTTGAAATTTGGAAAAACTTTCTTCTGCAAAGTTGTAGAGAATGAAATTTCCTATGGAAAGGACATGTGGTTTGAATTTTTCTGACAAAAGGGCTATTTATTGTGAATTATTGAAGTTCTGAAATTCTGAAATAATTGATTCTTGGAAGTTTTATTTATTTTTATCAAGGAAAACGTTTTTTCCATTTGAGTGGCACATGTTAATGGTTGAATCAACTGGTGAGGTGTTCTAAGGAAATTAAGAAAAGTATATTATTATTTTATTAAATTTTCTGCTTTGGTGTTCTAAGCATTTTCCTATAAATAGGGTGCTTAGGTTAGAATTGAAAATCACACCAGAAACTGAAATCTTCTCTCTTTCTCTCTCGATATATTGAGCGTATTCTTGTAAGTATTTTAATACTTTGAGTGTTATCTGCACAAGTTCAAGTCATGCTTTTTATATCCTGTTTCAACTTAAGTCTTATCTTTTCGAGGTAAAGGGATGTTATTTTTTTCATATATGATATTATTTCTTTCAATATCATTATGCCAAAATATTGGTTTGAACATTTAATCAAATTTGGAACTTTTTTGTGTGGGGTTCTTATTCACGATATCAAGACTATTCACGAATCACTAAGACTATTCATCGAAAAATGAATTTTTTCCTTTTCGTCCAAAATATCTATTATGGATACTAGCTTTGATTGTATCCATGTTTTGATCATTCTTGAATTTTACTTCACTATGATTATTTATGAGGTATTTTTGGACATGAAATAGCTGAAAAACGAATCCTTGATATTTATTCTTTTGTTTCCTTTGGATTCGTTTCCTTTAAAATATTTTTCATCATCCTCACCCTAAATGATGATATTATTGAATATCTTTGGCATGTAGTGCAAAGATAAATGATTTTATAATGAATATCTTTGGCCCGTAGGTGCAAAAGATGTACAGTGTTGAGATGAACACGACCGATCGATGAATATCTTTGCTTTGTAGTGTAAAAAAGATGAATATATGATTCAAGATGTGCATTGATTGATGTTACAGGGATAAAATAACGATGATGGACTTTTAAATTCATAGATTATAGTAGATTTCATTCTCTACGTAACTCATCTATGAATTATTATTTCCGCTGCTGATCTAAAACTTGTTGTCTATTGTATTCTATCAGATTTTTCCCTGTTGAAGACTAACGAGAATTTGTTCTATATTATCTTAGTCATAATATTCTTTACTGGGCTAGTTGAACTCACCCTTTTCCTTTTTGTTCCATTTTTCTTCTCAGGAGGCGAAAATGTAGCGAGTACTAGTCGGGGTACGGAATGAAGGTTCTAGGAAGTTATTTTAGTAGTCCTCACCATTTTTGTAAAGTATTGTATCAATAATTATAACGAGGACTTAGTTAGGTATGTATATTGTCTAGATGACAATATTTGTATTTAAACTCACAGTTTATGGGTTGTATTAATAAAGTTGTAGTTGTTTCTGTACCATGTTATTGACGATTCAGAATGGGTGATGTATACCTATTTTGGGGGCGTCACACTTTACTTCTCTCTTTTTATTGTTTTTAACTCAATCAATGGTCTTTGTATTTTTCTTCTCATTTGAATCTCCCAATCTTTGGGTTTTTCAATGAAGCCACTTTGCGTTCTTTCTTTTTATTCTTTTGAACCCAAACTCTATTAACAACCTATATCAAAATTGTAGCACTCTTTCCACAAAAAATTCTAGACAAACCATAGGTGACAAAATTTGATATCACTAAAGGCAGGCAAAGCAGTATGTGAGATGGAAAACAACATACAACTGTTAGGGACTAATTTCAACGCATAAGACTTTTATTTGGTGTTGGTTGGGTAGGGTATTGGAAACTTAAATAGAAAAAAAAACACTTGCTTACTGTTTTGATTAAAGTGGTTGTTTTGAACTCTGATATTGGTAAAAGTAACCCATTAAAAATAAGTTGGCTTGTCTTTTGTGTTTTTTGTTTTGGATTGTAAGGACATACTGTTGTTGGAAGGAAGGTTGATACTGTGAAGTGGGTTTATTAGGGTTGAAAAGAGTAGCTTGATAAGGTAGGCATAAAGAATCGTATAAGGATAAAGAAGAAAAAAATTCGTGGATCGCACCTAGATTTAGTTGAATTTTGAAGCACTAATTAAGTTTATATCAGACTAAAATTGGCGGGGGCTTGAAAGTCGATTAACCCGATGTTTTTCAAAGAGAGCCACCGCCAAGAAGGATGCAAGTTGGTACAAAGCATGAAAATGTAACTGTAACACCACATCTTGGTGTCAGTACTATGGAAGCTCAGGTTTGTGATGACCCATCACTTTTCATTCTTAATATATATTGTAGTTTTGTTCATGATGTCAAGAATTATTGTTTGATTATGCCATGCAAGAAGGAGTGGCAATTGAAATTGTCGAAGCTGTTGTTAGAGCCTTGAAAGGGGAGCTTGCTGCTACTGCTATGAATGCACCCATGCACCCATGAATTCTCCTTTCTTCTTTGTCGTAATATGTAATTTGGAAAGCGACATACTCACTTGTGTCATAGCTTGTTGGATAATATATCCTTAGCCACTACAATTACGGTTTATTATTATGTCAAATGTCTAGATGTTAGATCGATGATCTTATTATGTATGTTCACACTACAAATTGATTTGTTCTTTACTTAACGAACCTCACATGTCCATAAAATTTACCCCACAAATCCTCCATTTACCCCACCACAACCAACGCAACTCACTTTCAGAAACCAACCTTTAAGTTTAACTGGCTTTACAAGATAAGTTATATACTTGGTTTTCTTAAGGGTAAGATGTACAGATTATGATGTCTATGTTTATCATTTACTGTGTTCTAATGAGTTGAAGCCAAAAATCAATTTGAAGATTGCCAGAGCTTGAACTCTAATTAGTTTTCTGTTGCTCTAATAACCTTAACAAAAATGTTGGCCTTACAATCCTTTCCCTATTATTATGTTCAAATTATCTATAAACTCTTCTATTATGATGCTAAAAACAAAATATTTTCTATAAACTCTTTAAAATTATATTTTTTTCACCTTTACATTCATTTGGAAAAATTTTATTATGATGCTAGAAGAACTAAAACCCCAACATACATTTCTCATGCATTTGCTTTTTCTTTAGAACGAAAGGAATCATAAACGACTTCGAAGACTAACAAATGATAGAGAGGGTTCAATATTGAGCATTAAATTGTCTTACAATTCAAGTAAAAATCTTTACATAAAGAGGGTTCAATACATGACAATTCAAGTAAAAATCTTTACCCAGTGATGTGAGAGGCTATGTTTCTCTGTTCTGCTTTTCAAATTGTCATGTATTTTTGTAGACTTTTTTAGAAATGGGGCTGGACTCCCATTTTGGAAAAGTGATTAGTAAATAAACACTTGCGTATAGAGAAAGAATGAATGATTGAATTTGTGAATCACTTTATAAGTAAATAAAACCTATCTTTTATACAGCATAAAATTGAAACACTCAGATAAAGACAATGTATAATGCTTTGATATTTAATTGGTTCATTAATTAGCTTCTCTCACTCTGCACTGATGCCAATATTTAGAGGTCTATGGAGGTCTCCAGGATATGACCAGGTAGAATATAAGTACAAGCATGTGGAAACATTTACCCTAGTCTTCATGTAGAGATTTTTGTATAAATGGTGAATAAATTAACAAATAATACATACTTAATCCAATAGCGTCAAAACCCTTCATGATCTTCAGCCTCTTGCATAGATCAATAAACATCCTATGACAACCAATAAGAAATTAGCTTGGTGACAATATATATTGATACCCAAGACTAAGAAGCAGAACAATAAAATTAATTATCATTTCTGAACCGCGAAAGTGTAATCAACAGAGTCAGTCTGCCCAAGATAACTCCGCACAAAGGGAAGCCCAAGACGAAATGTTGATCAGTTTAACCAAGAAACATAATTGTAAACATCAAACCAATCAAAAGGAACCCTAAAAAAAGAAAAACCAAATCAAGTACCCCATAAACCCAATAAAGCTAAACCCCCAAACAATGGGTTCTTATTTCTTCTAGAATTTTATACATTTTGTAAAAAACCAAACTGAAAGTAAGATTATGCATGCCCTATTCCTGAAAGTTATGCTTGACATACACGTAGACTTGAGTTTATTCAGTTTTCATGAAGGGTAAAATGTGTTAATAATCGCCAAGCTAATTAATCCTCTCCTAGTTTCATTTATATTTATTAATTGTATCCATAATTTGAGTTGGGTATGTATGTATATTATTGAAAAGAAATTTTGTTTCCAACTTTTATATTGAAATTATATTATATTTCTTCAACTTTTATCAATGGAAGACAAAAAAATAAAAATAAAAAATATTCCTTCACTCTGTTTCAACTCCTAATGAAATGTATTTGATACATGCATACAATTGCAGAAAATCTTGGACAAAACTTTTTGAGCATGACCGAATCTTGAAATCTCCGGGCTAAGCCCCAATTCAAACACATTTCCAATTATCACCTTTGCTATCAGTTAGAATTTATATTGTGTCAAAGCTCTGCTGAAACCATTTTGCTTGAACTTGCAGTCCAGCATCCCTCAAAGCATTCAAAGATGACCTATAAAGCCTCCCATCTAATTGAGTCCCTTCTGCATTCAAATCCTACAGAAGCTTAACCAACTCATCTACTCTACTTGTCTTTGAGAACACACCAATTAACCATAATTCCCGCCATTGCCCTACTAAGCCTGTACTCATGGAAATATTTCACACACATTTCCAACTCTTTTGCCTTATTATAAGCATTTATAATGCTAGTATAACTAACCTTGTCCGGCAAAACCTTCATTCGCTTCATCTCCTTCCATATTTTTTCCACTTGTCTCAAATTCAAGACTTTTCCATACATATCCAAGAGAGAATTGTATATCCACACATTCAGTTCGCAGCCTCTCTCTTTCATCCTAGCAACAAGCCTCATCGCATCTCTAAGTCTGCCTGTTTTTCCATACATCGCAACCATGCTCGAATAGGCCACCACACATTTATGTATGGAAAACACCTCCTCTGCTTTTGAATATAATCAAAGTCTAAAATAAACATTTAGAATTAAAGCATATGTCACTTGCCCCTGTTCACATCCCTCCATAATAAGCTCTTCATATACCTTAACTGCAGCTGTTAGCCCTCTCTTCTTAGAGAATCCATTCACAACCGCGCAGAAAATGCAATCAAAAACTCTAACATTCATCCGTTTCATCACTGTAGTAACATCCAAGGTCTTTTCCATCATTCCTAGCTCAACATACATTATAATGAACTTCAGATACGTGGCTGGGTCTGTCAACATTTTATTGCTCTCGGCTTCTTCCAGAAGCTCCTCAGCCATTTTCACTTGTCGAATATTTGCAAATGAACAAATCAATGAATAGTAAAATGAAGGATCCCCAGCAAAACCCTTCTTATTCATGTCTCTAAAGAACTCAAGAGCTTCATAAGGTCGCCCGGATTGCCTAGTGACTCGGATAAAATTTTATAAATCCAAGGCAAAAATGGTGTCCAATCTACTCTCATTTCAAATTCTTTAAATAATGTGATAACTTTCTCATTTTGACCAGTTTTCAAATATGATTCCATCCGGGGTCCAAAACAATGCCAACAGATTTCATATTTTCGTACATCACAATGGTTGTACTATACATATGAAGCTTGTTATGGCCTTTCATAGCCGTTTCAAATGCTAAAGCAACAATTAATCTAGCTTTAATGCAGCTGCTAATTAATCTACAACAAGTGGAACTATCAAGAAATACATGGAATTTCTCAAAATCTTCACATAATGACCAAATTGAGTCCCATAATCAAACATACAGAAATAAAAATTTGTGTTGAGCAAAAACTGCAACATATTTCTCTTCAACATGAACCAAGGTAATAATTACGTACAGTAATAAAAATTTGTGTTGAGCAAAAACTGCAAACACACATCAATTAAAATATTAAATACACAAAACAACCCTCCATAATCATTTAAACAAGAATATAAACAAAGAAAATATGATGACAGAGTATATAAAACCTTGATTAAAGTATTAGAACATTAGTTCAGATGAGAAAAAAGAAATAGATGAATCAAAAAGTTGAATGAATGAGTAACCTGGTTATAGTAAATCCCTAATTTTCCAACTAATACACTCAAATTCCATCAAACTCTTAACTTTAATCTAAGTAAACTAAAGTACTTAAACAATTATATAAACAGGAAACCCAAAAAAAATTCACAATAATTAGCATACATATAACTGGAAAAAGTTGAAACTCTGAGACATTCCAAACACAAGAGCAATACAACACAAAAATAACATAGTACTTCTTTCCAAAATAACTTATGCAACTATATTCAGTAGAAGACACTGCATTTTCCCCAAGTCTAATAACAACATATTTTGGGATGCCAACAAAAAATCACCAAAAGCAGTGAAGAAGATTTGAAAAAGGGGGCTTGAAATCACCAAAAATTCACAATAATCACCAATAGATGAAATCACCAAGAATTCACAGTAACCACCAAAAGGGGTTTAATATTTCTAAATCATCAAAAGGGGTTTGAAAAAGAAATACCAACAAAGCAATAATGAACAATCGATTTATAAAGATTAATAAGAACAAATCAAGTAATAACAAACAATAGATGAAGAAGGGAGAGAAGATTTACCAGCAAAAGAAGAGTAGTAACGAAGGACAGCGAAGCAGTAACCAAGATAAGGACAGCGAAGCAGTAATGTAGGAAGTCGATCGGCACTACCTAAGGTGCCGAGGAAGAGGAGAAGATCTTAGATCTTCGACTTCTTCTGCTTCTACGTTTTTCAAGTGAAGCCAATTAGGGCTGAGTATGAGAGATAAGAGATTAGGGGAGTTGAGAGGTATGAGAGCTGTGAGTGTAAGAACAGAGAAAGAAGGTTTGAAATTTGAATAAGGAGGAAGCTCAGATGACGTGAAGCTTAAATTTGAATAAGAACAGAGAGAGAGGGCTGATGACGTGAACTTGGATGAGACGTTTATCTATTTTCTCTATCTGCTCTCTTTTATATTATAGATACTTAAGATCATTAAACTAAAAGGCCAAAACAGGGTTTGCATAATAGGGAAACTGAATTTTCAGGAGAAAAACAAAAAAGGTGCTGCCAAATTTCAAACAGACAACTACTGCAGATCTTCATTCACCAACCCATAGCCATCAAAAAATCACCTCCGCAAACCACCTCACCTCCTACTACATATGCCTTGCCTTCCATCTTTGCCTACTACATATGCCTTGCCTTCCATCTTTACTATGCCAAAGCGCTTTTGCAACTTAACAAGTGTCATTCTCATTACCAAGGTGTCTCCAGCAATCACTGGTTTCCGGAACCAAACTTTGTCAATTCCAGCAAAGAAGAAATTTTCACGAGCCTCCCACTTCCGGTTGCAACATAACCACGCCACCAACTTGAGCCAGTGCCTGGACCCAACAACAACCCACATTCATGCCAACTTAAATCTTTTTGAATGGAAGGGATCACATCAGATGCTAACACAAAAGAAACCATTGGCAAGGATTAATTATAGTAACACATTAATTGGATAGTGTTTATGATATTACCTATCCAAGAATAAGAAAAAAGAGAACCCACAGATTCATGGACAAACTTGTATGTATGGTTCTAACAAAATAAAGCAAATGATTCATCTAAGTGACGAGGAACTAGTGTTTCAAGATTATTCCACCATGAAAAAAGTAGAAAATAATATGATAATGATGTCTACTATATAGCTCTCACTATTAAAAAGAGAGGAAAAAGGGGCCTTAAGTTATAAGTTGCAGAATTTCTCACAACATTCAGTGATAAGAATCTATAGAACTATTCCGACATCGTTGTTTAAGGAAAAGAATTGCTAAGGATAACTATGCAACAATGAACCTGTCAGCTTATGATCAGGACTTTTATTTAATCAAAATGCAGTTTGTCATAAGTAATAGAAATAAAGTTGATAAGGGATTAATTCATGTTTTATGAAGGTTGCTAAATGCTAGCCACTAAAGTACACAAGTAGCAACTGATGATTATTTTAAGGAAACTGAAGTCTCACAACTGTTATTACAAACCATTACTTACCAACACAATTTAACAAATCATAATTTCTTTTATACATTAGATCGAAGGGGCAAACCTGGTGATAACACATATTCGAACTTCTAAGCTAGGAAGCAGGGATTCTTCATTATCCCGGCAAACTGCCGTATCCCCGCACTGGATACACCGGCAAACTAACTTCATATTTATAGAAACATAAAAGTTATATTGTTTGATGGATGTTTGTTGTTTATCTATTTTGTTGAATATGCTATCACGAAAATGTATATGCACACACGTAAGTATATAAAAACTATGCACATAAATATTTACATATTTAGTTATAAAATATGTGCCAAATCCCCCTCACTCAACTCCTCATCGTTTAAGATTTAGCGAATTTTAGAATCCTGCACCTGTATACGTGCTTCTTAGCTTCTACGGTAATGATTTCAATGTGTATATAGATTGTTGAATAGTACAAGTGTACTAGTTCTAGATGTCTACTAAATTTCCACATAGGAACCAATGGGCTTGATCATATATTATGTTCTACTGCTACTAAATTTAACACAAATATTCAACAAAAACTACAAGACTTGTAATACATTAAGGTGCCAAAATCTTTTGAGTTTAACCATTTGATGACTATAGAGACGTCATATGCCTACAAATGAAACGAAATGTCATACGGTACAAGCAAAACTAATTTATTAGACACTAAACTATGTCCAATGAAGGAGACAAATATATGACAACTGAGAAATTTTCCCTTGTGTATATCAGGGTACTAATTATGCAATATGTATTCATATATATATATATATACAAAGTCGGTCCAAACTTTTTGGGAGCCTCAAGCCAAATCTTAAATTTGGGCTCTTTTTTTTAACCATTCAATACTAAATTAAATTAATATATATATATATATATATATAATATGTATTGATGTTGATTTGCAGACGCCCGTGTACGATTTATTTAGCTACATCAATTACAAAAATTAAAACAATCAACATATTAGTCAGATAATAGCTACTTAAATGAAGAATTCAACTTTTATAAAATGGTACAAATTATACCTCCCCTATAGTTGTATCTTTCTTCCCCCTGCGGAACAGCTTCACAACTGAACAAAGAATTATCTGTGCATAGAATAAAAATGGGTTTTAGCGAGAGGGCGGCAAAAGCATAGTGATATAGTTCACTGATTAGGATGTTTGGTTTTGAATAGATTCTCTGATGCATGTATCCTTCTTCAAGACCAGGTATTAAGTACATTCCCATAATGCATATCTGAAATCTTAATGTATACCATCTCTAAAACTTACCAACCTCATAAAAGACCTCATAAAATAGTAGGATTCAAACTATTTACGCCTAATTCATTAGCCATAATTTAGATTAGTTCCAAAGAAATAGACACATATCTAGGTCTGATATAATCATCAATTTAATCGGCAGTACACTCACTTTTTCCCTAATTATGGTTTGCACAGATCTTGGTCCAACTCTATATGTATAGCCAATGGATACACTGGTCGAACTAAAAGTAACCGAGACTTCCATAAATAGATAATTCAGTACCTACTCTTTCGCAGCTTTAACTATATGATGGAAATGGATATTACCGTTCTACTTGCACAAATTTACCTGTTCATGTTGTGGAAGGGATTGTATAGTGTCCACTATTGGCGATCTATAAGCCTTTGACAAAGTAACAACCATATGATCAATCCTCACCTGTAGCAAGGTATACAACAAAAAACTCAGGAGGATATTACTGCAAGTGGAAGAAATGGAAAACAAAAAAAAATTGATAGCTATAGCTGACAGTTAACTTCAGCCTGTTATCCAAAAAACTCAGTATTCTACAACACATGCAACAAGGCTGATGCCGTACAATTGTGAATTATTAATATAACTATCACAAGTATAACAGACACCGCGAGCACTTACAATGCTTTCTTGCTTTCTCAAAATTTCACTAGCATCGTTTGACTGTTGATGACAGAAATTTGTTTCTATGGGTACCAAATTCATATCGCATGTAGACCCTTTGAGCTCAGCCTCTAATACCTCAATTGCACTCCTAAAAAAATTAATAATAATGATTATGAAATTTATAGTGGTTAATGCAAAAATTGTAGGGTTCTCACTTAGTAGCTAATCTTATTTTTTGAAAGACGTCATAGAACAGGCTTGCAAAGAGTTGATTCCATTTACATGAGAGAACATAACTGCATCATAATAAAACACCTACTTCATGCCATGTCCCCTCAAATCTATGTAATATATTTGCTGATTGAGCGTTAATGTTGATCAATGGACATCATATGTAAAAAAGAATATTTACTTTCATGATCAACAGTAACTTTTCAGCAGATTGTATATTCTAGCTCATGAGTGTGTGCGTGTATGTGACTCCCAAGATCAAACATACTTGAGTTTGAAATGAACTTTTAAGTTTAACAATACACAACATCCTAGCCTCAGTTTTGTCAACTTAAATCACACAAGCAACAGACTAGTCCTGCCATTGTGCGATTCAGCTACAAAGAAATTATCCAACAACTGCTACAACACCAACCTGCAAATTCCAAGAGCTTTCCTCATATCTCCAGAAGCAGATGCAACTTTCTGAAATCAGACAAGTATTGTCAATCACAATTCAGTAATTTTGAGATAAGTTGCTATATTGAATCACGTGCTTGAAATTGCAGCACTGCTTAATGTCACCCAAACAATATTTACTTGCCAAGGAGCTCTAATCACTTCATGAAATAGCTCATTTATAGATCTTTTTGGCATTTGAAATCAGAGGGAAGAAACTAAAAATAGAACACTTCAGAGAATAGACGGCGGAGAACTCACTCTCGCACAAAATTCCAACGCTTGAGGCTGAAAGACAATGAATGGGAATACCTATTTGAGCATTAGTCAAATTAAAATAAAATAAGTAGTGAACTTTTTAGAGAAACCACAAGACTAGCACAAGTTGCAGTTCTTTAGTATGAACTAAAGGTGAAGAAAATGCATGATAAGAATTAAGATCTTGTTATCTCCATATATATTACTACAACCCTTAAGCTGCACTTTGATTATTTAAAATTCTACTGGTAGTTAGATAGATGGAGCATGCATGTAAAATTGAAAATTATATTTTACAATGGTGCCAGATAAACAAAATATCTTTAGCCAACTTTTAAAGAATGAAAGAAAGATGTTAATTGTTAGTTCCTGAACCATATATCCTTGCATGTGAAATAAAAATCTAACTTCAACTAACTTAAAAAATTCAATATCTCATCATAAGAATAGCATTAGGTACGTGGAGCATAACTATATTTGCGGTCAAATAACATCGTCTTCTACATCAAGAAGATGACAATGTAGTCTTTTAGTTAATGTATTGTTAATGGAAATACAATAGTAGGTGAAGCAGAAGATGCACATGTAAACCAGAAGTAAAATGAGGGAGCACAAGATATCCTTAGCCTCTGTTGAAGAATCATGATGATCTGATCCTTGGAGTAGGCTCGAAAAAGTCACAACCATAGGCTTGCCTAGCACAAAAGCAGAAAACATCAATACAAGTTTATTACTACAAAGAAAGAAGCACATTGTGTATTTTAGATGTTTCTCAGTTTCTTATTCCTTTTTGTTTAATCTCTGTTTATTATTAGTCTTCTTATTTTATTTATTTATTTCTCATCTTGTCTTTAACTTGTTCGTTGTCAACCTAATCCAACTAGTTTGGCATAAAAGACTTTCTTGAGTTGAGTTGAGGATAACGTAAAAGGCTAGGTGTTATAAACAATATTCCTTTCAAATTTTGTTTTACCAAGAAATATCTTAAAATTAGGTATGGATAATGGAAGTTTACTATTCGTTAACGAAGGACGGGACATTGTTTCATTGTTTCTCAGTTGCGCAGCCCAAGGGGATAGTTAGGTTAAATTATGTTCATACACTTGTTGGAAAAAATCATTAGAAAACTGTTTCGGAGGATACATCTAACCAAGTTATAACGTCAAGCCTCTTTGATAAAGTAAACAGAAACTGCAATAAGAACTATAGCATATCTAGTAATTGATAGGATAGGAGCAAGTACTCACAATTCAAGGACTGCAGTTTCGGAAGAAATCGATCTGCGAGGTCGATGGCGTTAGCTATGCCTGTAAAAGTAAATGCAATATGAGATCTCATACACACGCATTAAAGTTATCAGCTCAGAAAACCTAACCTAATAAAAACAAGTACTTGATGAACAAGAAATTCTTAAGAGCATGAGTGCCATTAAGCAAACCTATCAATATACATCTGGAAAATGGTCGTGTTGTTAGCATGAAAAGATCATGAAGCACAACCCGGTCCTTTGTGATCAAATAATCCAACTCATCAACAATAATCAGCCTGTAGCAAAAAAAAAAAAAAATTAAGTAGAGCAATGCCTTTTACTGATGCTTGTATAATGATACAGTAAGGTTTACAAATTCGAACAGATCATGTTCATGTCTTATTTGATTATACGTATACTGTATGAGCGGTTTAAAAAGAATGGTTGATCTCTCTAGGCTATAAGCAGTCTGTGATTCAGTTGAAACGAAAAACATGTTTCTTACATCATTCTCATTCCAGACGATTCTTGCTTTTGAGAATAAGATTTCTGAATTTGCTTTCAAAGCGAAGTAGGACCATTGGTTTTCTTTCGTGGTTGGTTATTCACAAGTATCTGCCAACATTATCAGATTTTGAGCATATGTTTGCTGGCTCAAATTAAATACTCAAATAAGTATACTATTAATTGCAGTACCTTGCTGAAAATATCAGAAGTGCTTGTAAGAGAAGTGCAATTAATAGCCAATATATCTGGTGGCTGAAAACCTTCCTGATAGCAAGACCATGATCCAGTGAGTAATATTTATAAAAAATGTAGAATATTTCACATCTTACCAGTTGCATATAAATTTACATGCACATTTAGTAACAAGTTCGTCTGAAATCATTATGGATCAATTAAAAAGTCATTTTACTTCCCCCAGCAAGACAATCCAAATATGACACAACAAGAAAAATTGAAGCTACTACAACGCATAAATGAACATATTCAGAGGAAAATTAAAATCACAAAGGAGAGAATTAAAGTCAGAAGTTCATCTGAATTGTTGAAAACTGTAATCACTTTTTCTATTTTTAAGAGTAAACTTTGTAAACCAATCAAAGTCTTAGAAGTTACTATTATGGATTAAGGTAATTATATTACCTCCATAGCCCAATTAATCAGGGGCCCTTTAATTTTTTCAATTGACAGGGATTTTCCAGTCCCAGGCAGTCCACACACATATAAACTCCCACCCTTCTCTTGTTCTACACATTGCTTGCAGAACTCCAATATACTTTTCTGCTCATCCTCCCGGCACACAACTGTAGATTGGTCAGTTGATACATGCAATGCCTCCTTTACAGCACTCAATTGCTTCACATCTGTAAATATAAACCAAACCTACACTTTATTTACATCAATTGAGCATACATTAACAGACTTAGAAATAAAACAAAACACATTTACCAATGCATATATGCTATTTTTCCCAGTGTTTATTAGAAGGTAATCGTCTCAATGCTTTAATGAACCCTTGTGCTTCGTTTGGTACTAATCTTTATTCTAGATTATATTGAAACTATATAGCATAATATCCAACAAAGAGGCACTATCGTAATACCTTACCCTGTTAATAAAATCCTATTACAGACTATAGGAACAGGAGGTAGTCCTTGCAAACAAACACAGAAATAGATAACAAAAAATGACGAAAAAGGAAAAGTACAAACATAATCAAGGATCAAATATTCAAATACAACAGCGAGAGAGAAAAAAATAAGATAGTATGATAATGATAATTAAGGATGCCTTTTATGCTGCATCTATTAATTTCCAATAATCAATGAAATTGTAATAAGCTTAAAAAATATACTTACCAGTTGGATTCCATAGTGGTTTATCCAGAAAGCTATCTGACAACTTATTCACCGGTGCTTTTTTCATGAATCCCGCGGTCAAATCTTTCTGAATTCCCTATTCGAAATGAGAACATCAAATATAAATTCACTCTAAGAAATTATCGCATACAATAAGAAAATCAACAAAATTCAAAAATCTACTCGGAAAATTAGCTACAGAACTCACTTTTGCTGGAGTACTTGGGCTATCATTGATGCAACGACGAGGAGATTTCAACTTCATCGGACTGCCTTGTGTAGCCGAATCCGACCTCAGTATTCGTTTTTGAGGACTAGAGTTAACATCGGATTGGACCTCGACGGCAATCGGAGATGAATTACGTGCAACAATCGTCGGCATTTTTAAACTTTTAAAGCGGTAAGGATCTCTGAAACTTCAATTCGATGAGTTATGCAAAGGCGGGTGTTTATATACCAGTAGATTCGAGAGAGAATTGTTTTGGGCGCGGGAAAGATGTAAGCGTTTGCCGAGTTGTTTCCCGCCATTTATTTGGTTTTCTATTTTCTTTTTAAAGTACACAACTCCATAACTCCATGCTTACAAGTCAACGTAAACATACTTTTTTTTAATCATATTTTGCCACATAATTAATAATTTTATTTTTTATATTTTTTTATATTATTATATCAGAAAATGATAATTTTTTAATTTTTTTAATGTCACATCTAAAAATATTTAAAATATTTGACGTTCATACAAGAAATTAAACAAAATAACTTGAATTTTTATTTTTAAAAAGTATTATGATTCAATTATATATTTTAAAGTTGGTTGATCGGCGGAGATTCTGACGCTTATAAGTTCGTTTTGTTCAAGAATAGGGATTGTTTACAAAAAGTGTTTTTTGCCGAAATTTTGTAAAAGAGAGTGAGCGGATCTTTACTCAATTTTAAAAAAAAATAATATAAAAATATAATTTTAATAAAAAAATATCACATTTTACTTATAAAAATATTAATTTTCATTTAATAGTGTTTTAAAAAGCTGACACAAACAGGACATTAACAGCTGAGCTAAGATCTACAATTTCTCCCCGCTCTCTCCTAAAATATCGCACCGGGAGAGAGACAAACCGATCTAAAATGAATTTTCAACTCCCTGCCGGCTCTCCGTCCTCCTCCGGTGCAAATCCCAACTACCACCACAGAAATGGAAGCAATAACGACCCAATGCACTCATGGTGGGAATCCATCTCCAAAGCTCGCTCCCGAATTCACCTCCTCTCCTCTCTCCTCCCCTCATCCACAGCCGATCCATCTCTCTCTATCTCCTCCCTCGCCGACTCTGACCACCCCGCCCGCTCCCTCCTCTCCTCCTTCCCCGCCTACTCCGCCCTCTCCATCTCTCTCTCCTCCCCCTCCTCAGGCTCCGGAGCCGACCCACTCTGCCACTGGCTCTACGACACCTTCCTCTCCTCCGATCCCGATCTCCGTCTAGTCGTCCTCTCTTTCATCCCTCTGATCTCTGGTCTCTACCTCAGCCGAATCCACTCCAATTCCAATTCTTCCCTCGCCGGTTTTGAAGCCGTTCTCCTCGCTCTCTACACTGCTGAAACTAAATCCCGCAACGGAAAACCCATCCTCATTTCTCTCCCCGATCTTTCTCTTCCTTCTCTTTACCATACCCCTCGAACCATTAATGCCAAATCAAACCCTAACCCTACTCCTAAAATGGGAATTCTCTCACCTCCGTTAGAACCCCAAACTGCCGTGAAATCCACCAAACGTGCCTGCATTGTAGGCGTTGCCCTTGATTGTTACTATAAACACATATCACAAATGCCCAGCTGGTCAAAATTGGATTTTTGTAAATTTGCAGCTGATTGGGCTGGTCAAGATTGCCCTTGTAAGTCAGAATTCGATGAAATTAACACTTTTTCTGATGGAATTAGGATAGAAGAAATTGATGATGTTGCGGAGGAAATGGGCAATTTGGGGATCAATGAGAATGGGAGTTCTGACGAGGCTTTAAAAGGGGCAAGAATTCCCCTTCCTTGGGAGCTTTTGCAGCCTCTGTTGAGAATTTTGGGGCATTGTTTGTTGGGTCCTTTGAATTCTAATGAGGTTAAGGATGCAGCTTCGGTGGCCGTGCGGTGTTTGTATGCTAGGGCTTCTCATGAATTAGTTCCGCAGGCATTATTGGCGACCCGGAGTTTGATTCAGCTTGATAAGAGAGCAAGAGAGGCTGCACAATTAGCAGCTGTAAATGCAGCTTCTTCAAATGCTAATACACCCAATAAAGCTAAGAAACCAGAGATGCTTTTAGTTTCAAAATAAAAGCAAAGTATGTATGGCTTCGACAAGTTTTTAGTTGCGAGATTCTATATGATCTAGCTTAGTATAGAGTTATACATATAATTCAATGTTTGTATTAATATTTATATAGACAGTATCAGTAGCTCTTGCTTTCTTTGTTTAACATATAAGCTCTTCATTTTGTTGTACAATGGTGATTTTGGTTATTGATAATTATATTGTTACATGGTCTTGATTGAATTGAGTTTCAATTTTTCTGGTGTGGTTTATGTCTGTTTTCAATTGGTGACTTCAATTAGAGATGACAGTTCTGATATGAATCAGCTTATTGAGCACCAGCTTCTTCTTCTTTTTTCTTTTTTAATTTTTATTATTACTTGCAGGAAAAATTGCTTCTTATTGGTTTATAGTATAAGAAATGAACTTTATAGTTTATACTACTGCTGCTGTACATCTGTTTATGCCATAGTAACCTGCTTCTCTTTCTGATCTTGATACTTAATTGATAATATTGGGTCAAGCTTTTGATCTTTTGGATCAACCAGCACCAAGGGAAATCCCCCTCAGCCACCGATAGTATGGGGTTTGTATTTTGTTATGGTTTTTGTTGGTTGGTTAAGTGATGGTCCATTGCCAGTATCAGAAGTAACAGCAGGCAAAATGGTGCATAATATTGTGGTCTTTAGGCTGTTGACAGTGGTCTTGTTTGGAAGAAGGACGTGACAATGTTAGGGTAATAGTTAGTTATATAGGAGTAGTTATTTACTTGTCTATTTGTTTTAAGTTCAACCCATAAGCTCTTAGCTTAGCTGTTGGAAGGTGTGAATTGAGCATTTGTAGTCGTGGGCTTGCTAATATTAATTGTGTTTTCAGTTTCTGGTGTGTGGTTTATAAACATTTCGGCATAGGGAGAAACTGTGGGAAGGGTTAGGAGGAAACTAGGGGAACTTATAAAAGACTTGCCTTTGATGTATGGTTTCTTTGCTGAAATTGCATCTGGATAGACTCGAACCAATGACCATGCACAATAATATCGAGAATAACAAAAAAAGAAGCACCAGTTTGTAGCTGATTATTGGTTTTTGATTAAAATTACTTAAATTTAGTGAAAAAAAGACTGAAGTAAACAGCATCATTTATAAAGAAAGTAACAATAAAAAACAAAAATGAACAAATGACCATTTTAAAAGCCAACCCTTTTATTATCTTCTTCCAGATGGGTTAGTGCAAGACTGCAAGGCATTTCAGTGGAAGAACAGAACCAGACTACCAACTACAAAATGCTGGCAATCCCAGCTTCTGGGATTTTTGTTTCCCTAGTGGCCTTTATTTATTACTTAGTTGTTTTGTTCCCAGCTTCTTTAAAGACCAATCCCGATTCTTATAACCTAATATGGTCTAAAAATTAACTCTTACAATGATACATAAGCTTCTAAGTTTTGTAATCTTGACTTTTTGAAGTCAACTTAAGACATTTTCAAGTTCAAAATTAACATGAATTTCACTAGTTTTAGTCAATACAATAATGACTATTGCAAACTATCTATAAAGTAGTAATTCATATAAGATTTATTGTTTCCTAATTTTTAATGAATTATCTTAATTTTGAGTTTAAAAATGTCTTTGATTACTCTCAAAAGTCAAAAGTTAATAATGATCTTATAATTTGAAAGGGAGAAATTATATAGTTTGACACCACCATTTCTATTTCCATTTTCTTCCTTTCTCATTCTCCTTTCCCTGTCTGTCTACCTTTACTATTTACTTGGCGTGAGAATAAAATTTAGGGTAATCCCTTGAGGCCATTTCTTACAACAATCACCAATGCTATACATATATTATATATATAACATTCAGTATAAGGCTTCACTCCTCCCAAATCGCGCCTAAGAGCTTCATCCTCCCAAATCAGAAAGCGCCATCGGCATCTCCGACCTCATTCTCGTCGGCTGCCGCGATCTCAACTCCTTCGGCAGCCACGGTTCCACCTCCCACGTCCGCTTCCGTCACTTCAACTCTCTTCGACTCCCGCCTCTTCATCAAGGTCTTCTTTTTTCTTTTTTGTAATTTTGGGATCAATTTTAGAACCAAAATCGTGGCCATACGGCGAAAATGAGGGAGATTTATGTAGTTTGTTGTCTAATTCTTAATATTATAACACTACCAGTCGGTGTTGTTTCAATTTCATCACTAAACTAAGAATCTTAGGTTTAGCAATGTCTTCTCCGAGCACAGTCCCACAATCATCTTCTACAAATAATAATTATTATAAATCTCTCCTTTTCATGGTTTAACAATCATGTTGTTTCCATCTATTAGCAATTTTTCCTCCAACTCCCCAGGTATATTTGTATATGGTTTTTGTTTTTCATATTGTTGTTGTGTCAAATTAAGAGTCTCTAATTGATATTTGATTGTGATAATAGTTTCAATTTATAGCTTAGCAGCCCCAAAAGAATCAAATTGGAAAAAGTAGGTAGTGACACTGTTATTATGCTTGTTTATTGTTCACCTTATTTTTTGTTGAAGTTCTAACAATCTTAGTATATTTATTTCTTCAAACACTACAGCTCGCACTTAAATTTGTAACAAAAATATTGAACACTTTAGCTTAGAATTGGAAAGTATATGACTTCTTATATTAAACAACAGTTATTTGTCTATTAAGTTGCTAAAATAGACATTTTGAGGTGTATTGAGGTGATGATTAATGGCAAGAAAATTGGTTGGTGTTAATGTTGGTATTTTGCTAATCAAATTTTGTTTTAAATGAGTTTTGGAATATTATATAGGAAAATATTGAATTTCCTTGGGTAAATTAGAAGTGAAAAGATTATATAGATGAAAAGATTAATGGGAATTCTCCATGTAGGATGTGCATGAGGTTCAGTTTTTTTGGTTTTTCGGACCGGACCGGACCGGCCAGTTCGGTATAAAAAGAACTGGTCTAGTTTTGGTTTCGGTACCGGCCCATTTATGGTTCGGTTTTATCGAACCGAACTGGTATATACCGGTTTTTTAGTTTTTTTATTATTATTAATAATAATGATAATAAAAATAATAAAATAATGATTATAATAATAAAATTAATACTAATAATAATAATAAAATAGTAATAAAAATAATAATTATATTAATTTTCGGTAAAAACTGCATCAATCAAGTTTGGTATCTGTGTCCAATCCCAGTATTTGCATTCAAAATTTGACTAATTTTGATGTTGGTTTGGTTCGGACCTGTAAAAGCCGGTTGCACACCCCTATCTCCATGCGTTTGATCATGTACAGTGGGTTCTTATTATATAGAGTTTAATCACCATACACTATTTTTATACTAGGGACCTAATTCTATTTATGGTTGAGTTAATGAAATTTGTGGTTTATGAGAGGAGAGTTGCTATAAGCCTATTATATTTGAATGTTTCCTTTTATAATCACAGACTTCAAATGAGGCATGTACAGTGGGTTCTATGCGTTTTATCATGCTTTTCGGACTTAATCTGTAGGATTGACTTTTCCATAAAATTCTGAACAGATTGGTCCCAATGTTTCTATTTCTGCCAATGCTCGAATAGGAGCTGGTGTGAGGCTTATCAGTTATATATATTGTTCTTGATGATGTGGAAATCAAGGTATATATCCAATTTTGTATATGCTGCATCAATAAGTTCACCCAGAGATTGACATTGATGTTTTTGCTTCTTAGGAAAATGCAGTCGTAATTCATGCTATTGTTGGTTGGAAATCTTCTATAGGGAGATGGTCTCTGTGTCCAGGTGGGTTTATAATATCTTGACATGTTTGTTTTGTTTCGAGTGAGAAATTGTCTCCTATCATTTGTATATATTTGAAGCTGTATTTTTATCTGAAAATGGTTTCATTATTTTTTCTTCAATCCACTCTGATGCAGTTATGATGACTCCTTGATATTTTGATTTCCGTATGTCAGATTAGACCTGATAATATAGTTAGTTAACTGTCGGGTCAACTCATATTAACTAGAACCAAATGGTTTGGTTAACTGTTTTTATTTATTTGGGTCGGTTAAAGTTTGGAACCATATTTTTAAAAAGAAATATAGTTCAAATCCAAAAGTTATTTTCATCCATATTTACATATTCAAGAAGCTCACCCACCCACCCCACCCCCACCCCACCCCACGCCACGCCACGCACCCACCCCACCAAAAAAATATATTATGTAATTATGGATACACTCCTTATCCCCCACCCCACCCCACCCCTTATATCTGTCACTCTATGTATAGTATATATTAATTTCATTTTTTAAAATTTTATTTGAAAGTCAAAATATTTTAAAATGGTTAATATGGTTTTTAACCATAACCATATGGTTCCAACCCACATAACCCATATTAAAAATGGTTAATATGATTTTAGTTCTTAAATGGAATCATAATCATATTTTAAAAACCAAAACCAACCCATAATCATATTTTGTCAGACCTATGTCAGACGACTATTTGCCCTACCATCCTAATTAGAAACAGAAATGTTTGGGACATACTTTAATTTGTATTAGTACCAATGTCTGTCTGTCTATATGATTTTTAATTATTTGAATCTGTTGTGTGTGCCTATTTTTCTTTAATTTTAGTTATACAAGTGTCTATAGGAAGTGTAACTAGAAATGTAGAAATCAATAAGACTCAAATTTTATGTTGATATATTTTTGGAATGTACTTGATGGTGTCCAAAAGAAGCAATTACGGAATAAGCTGTGCCTGTTTACGCCAAATTAACGTTGTGGATCTTGATGCTTCAGTTGGCAAAATGTCCAAAAGAAGCAATTACGGAATAGGCTGTGCATGTTTACGCCAAATTAACGTTGTGGATCTTGATGCTTCAGTTGGCAAAATGGGATAAAATGGGTGTTTGGCAAGAAGTTGTGCTTGCATTTAGAATGAAAGATGGCATGAAACAAATAGTTAAGTTGTTTTCTAGAGGAGTGGCAACTGTTATACATCATCACATATGCACAAAGCACAAGTACAAACTGAGGGAGGGAGGTTCAAGATTTTCTCGCCCAAGAATGATGACACAGAAGTACTTAGAAGTGAGTATTTTGTGAATTATTAGTATCTGATCTGCATAAAGTAATATACATGCTATTAGTATTTGATTTTGTGAATATTCTTAGAATATACACATAATATTCTTGCCCAAGAATGATGACACAGAAGTACTTAGTCTTGGTGCATAAAGTAATTATTAGTATTTGATTTTTGTGAATTGTCAAGGACCAAGGTTCTACGGAACAATATACATGCTTGAGGAGATGCTCTGTTGCTGACTTGAGTTGCCTGAAGATTGTAGCTATTTACAGAGTCTAACACAACAAACCTCATGCACAGTGTGCATATCATACTTCAACTCAATTGCGGCTGTGGATCGCAAAATGACAACATGATGAGTTCGTCTTCCTCATCAGCACCAAGACTACTCCTAGCAGAGCTCTCAACTAAAACACGTAGATTTCAACATAACTAGCAGCTCCTATGCGAGCATTGGCAGAAATAGAAACATTGGGACCAATCTGTTCAGAATTTTATGGGAGAGACAATCCTACAGATTATTAAGTCGTAAAAGCATGATCAAACGCATACAACCCACTATAGTCTGTACATGTCTCATTTGAAGTCTGTGATTATAAGAGGAAACATTCATATATAATAGGCTGATAGCAATTACCCTCCTCTCATAAACCACAAATTTCATTAACACAATCATAAATAGACAAATACCAACATTTGAAACAGAATTTTGATCAGCAAAATACCAACATTAACACCAACCAATTTTCTTGCCATTAATCATCACCTCAATAAATGTCTATTTTAGCAACCCTATTAAGACAAATAACTGTTGTTTAATATGAGAAGTCATATACTTTCCAATTCTAAGCTAGTGTTCAATATTTTCGTTACAAATTTAAGTGCGAGCTGTAGTGTTTGAAGAAATAAATATACTAAGATTGTTAGAACTTCAACAAAAAATAAGGTGAACAATAAACAAGCATAATAACAGTGTAACCAACTTCTTTTTCCAATTTGATTCTTTTGGGGCTGCTAAGCTATAAATTGAAACTATTATCACAATCAAATATCAACTAGACTCTTAATTTGACACAACAACAATATGAAAAAAAAAAAACTATATACAAATATACCTGAGGAGTTGGAAGAAAAGTTGCTAATAGATGGAAAGAACGGGATTAATTAATTGTTAAACCATGAAAAGGGGAGATTTATAATAATTATTATTTGTATAAGATGATTGTGGGACTGTTCTTGGGGAGGACATTGTTAAACTTAGGGTTCTTCGTTTAGTGATGAAATTGAATCAGCACCGACTGGTAGTTTATAAAATTAAGAATTAAACAACAAACTACATAAATTCCCCTCATTAATTCGTATAATACATTATTACATAGATACCTTACACACCAATCAAAGAATATATATATATATATAGCAAAACAATTTTTCTTTCATTTTCCTATACAACTAGCTAGCTTAATTAGGCAGATTAATATTATATCAATCTGCTTATATATATAACTGCTAATCGGTATTTAACATGATAACATCTCGATCGTGTTTTCCTAACTAGTTAATTAATTGCAGAACAAACTTTGCGAATTTCACCATTAGTTCTGGTCTTCACTTCAATGTTACTCATTTTGATCATGGCCTTTCCAAACTCCACATTCAAAGTCAATCCAGCCAAACCTCTAATTCCAATAAACCTTTGCACGAAATTTTTGGTGGAAGCATCAGCCCATAGCCTTTGATCGGATTCAAGAATTCCGCGGCTGTTTCTCAAGTTTGTGAAGAAAGAATGATCGAACTTGTCACTGCTGCCATCGTCTAATCCGATTCGTTTATTTCCATCTCCATTTGCCGGACAAAGTGATTGGAGTGTTGGAAGGAATGTTGGATCAATGGAAGGGTCAGCACCACCAGATGTAGTGAAGTTGTATAATCTGTACCTTATGAATTGGCAAGCTACTGTTCCAATAGTATGTCCCCCTATATATAATTAAATGAGTAACATGCATGAGAATATATTTTCGGACATAAATTCAAATATAATTAAATCATCAATATTGCATGCATGCATCGGATATATATATATATATATATATATATATATATATATATATATATATATATATAGTAAAAGTGCTTAGTTTAGAGTTTGAACTTGTAATGCTTACCAACAAGGGTGACAAGATCTTGAGTGCTGAGACCTTTGGCCGCAAACTTTTGCTTTTGGACCTCAACTGAGTCCGTAAAACCTGGCAAATTAGCAGTATCGGATGCTAATGAAACCCGTCCATCTCTACGTCCGGTGGGCACAAGATAGGTTAGTGCACCGGCCTGCAATCATGAAATTAAACCACCAAAAGATTTAGCATGTTTAATTAATAACTTAATTAAAATGTAATTCATCCATCCATCCATCTAATTATATGTACTTATATATGCTACGTACACCTGACTGATTCTTACACTCGATCTTCAGCAAGTGCACGACTCGAGCGTGTTTAACATTTTAAATTGATAACAATAATAGACAGTACTTAAAGATATTATAACTGTCGTAACAAATATTATTAGCTAGAATTGAAGAGATTATATATGGTTAAGCTAGCTAGCAAGCAATTAAGCACATTTAACGTAGAAATTAAATTAAATTACCTGAACAGCAGCATCACGAGCAGCAACAGCAAGAATATCAGCACAAGATACAATCCCAGGGCATGCAACTTCAATCTGAGCCTTAGCATCATCAATAACTTGATATCCTCTCAACAGAAGATTGGGGCCAGCCATTTTCTCAGTGGAAGCCCCATCGATAAGAATAGAAGCATCACAACCTTGAACAAAACAATCATGGAAGATCATTCTAAGCAACCCGGGTGCCACCGTCGGATCAGATTTGACATGTTTGGCTACAGTGGCCCGAACAATGGATTCAGCCCGAGGACAAGTACGTGCATAGAACCCAAGCCGCAAACCTTGGCCCAACGCCAATGGGGTTGCCATGGCTACCAAGAGAAACACTAGAATAATGGTAACTTTGTTTAGAACCATTAAAGTTCAAGGAAATTTGTTTAAATCTTGATATTTTGAACTGAATTAAGGTGCAAGTGAAGTAGGTACGTAGTAATGTTGTAGCCGGTGATGATATGATATTGAGAAGCAAAGAAAGATGTATATATAGTGGTAATTAACTGGTATACGTAAATGGTATTGAAATTAAGAAAAGTCAAACATTGGTATATATATATATAATGCTTATGAATAGTGAAATGCTTATGAATTGTTTCTGCACCGCCATGCATGCATGCAAATATGATAACGCGGAATCTTAGTTGTTTTTGCTAAAATTTGAAATAGTACTTGGTGAAATCTGTTGACTTTATATATTTAAAATTTTGTTTCTTAAAAGAAGAAAAGTCAACTTAGATATGCTTAATTATATAGTATTATAGTTAGTTTTTACTCTCTTTTTCAATAATTTTTTTTATTTTAATTAATACAATGATTAATATTGTAAGTTATTTAAAAATGTAAATTTTATTGTTTGATGATTTTTAATAAGTCGAGTTTGAAAATATCATAAATTTATTTTTAAAAATCAATAATGATGGTATAATTTGGAGCGGAGGGAGTATATTATATATAGTAGTATTATTTTTTCAATTTTGAATCAATTCATATATTAAAAAAGCAATAATGATCGTATAAAATATTTTTTCTAATTAATTTGGAATAGTTTGGTGACCCGTCTGGCTCTGCGTGCACTCATCCGGAAGAGTCTTATTTTCTTCCTAATTTTCATGCATGCATGTTCATTAATTAACTAATTATATACATTACTCTTTCTCCAGATTGGAACTAGAGAGCATTTTGGAACCAATCTTAATAAAAAACAACTTCACTCCAATGAAAATTACAGCCGGTTTAATTTAAAACTACAAATAGGATAAAAAAAAAAAGACAAATAGGGTTGTTGAGAATTACGCGTTAGTTGAGATAGACAATAACAGAGCACAAAAAAAGCTGCCATTATACTGTACAACACATATATATAGGAGTTTCATCCACAGTAATTAATTGTTGTAAAGTAACCCTTTTTTAGTTGGTATTACGGTTAAAGGGCGACTTAATTTGATAAGTAATATTATTGTACTTTTCTTCTCGTAAATAAAATGATAATTTAAATAAAAAAAATAAATAATTTTTTTTTTTTTATTAATAAGTGTACTTCTTGTGTGAATTGGGTTGGTCTGCGTTTACGCGTAAAGGTAGTAAGTATAACAGAAAGTCAGAAACGTAGCACACACACAGTGAAGAGAGTCAATGTTGACCCACTCCCATTGTAGGAGTACTACTACTATGGAATCTCAAAGACTCAGGGACATTGATTTGATTTTATCTACTTTTAATTACCAGAATATTCTTGTTTTATTGCATTTTAGCCCTTTTCCCTCGGTGTCAAATGCGTGTGTAAATTATATAAGATAAAATAAAAATTTATAAAATTAAGAGGACTAAATATAAACATAAAAAAAAAATTATATAAATAAATAAATTATAATATAATATCAACATTGTATTGATCAATTAACTAAAATTAACTTCATTCTAACCACTCTCAATTTTTTTCAAATAAATATAAATAAAAATACTACTTTAGCAAGTGGTACACAATTATTAGGCATTGTTTGACAATTATTAAAAAAAAGAGTTATTTTTGACTTTAAGAAGTTAACAAAATTCTAAAAATTAAAGTTTTTATAATATGATTTTATAAGTAATAAATTTTATACTTAGTGCTACCTTTTAAAAAAGTTTATTATTATATTCATAATTGCATTGACTAAAAATTAATTTTATATTTAATGTTTAGATTTATAAATACTCTCTAATTTTAAAATTAAAAATATATTTAATTTTTTAAAAGTCAATTCGCAAATTCTAAATTTCAAAAGTTATATTAAGTTATTTAGTTTTGATACAAATAATTGTAACAATTATAAACTAACTATGAAGTAGTACTACTAATTATTATTTTTGTTATTTTAAAGAAATTTTTATTTTTAAAATTTTAAAATGAGATTCTTATTTAAACAATAGTAGTCTATTATTGTAATTAAGAAAAAAATTTACTCCCTCTATCCTAAAATATTTTAATACTACTATTTTTTCTGTAAGTGTTTATTTTTTTCCTTATAATTGTCAGTTCATTTCTTGTCAACGGAGTGGGGGAGTGGGTGAGGAATACGTATTTAGAATAACGGAAGTACAAACTGCAGATGCATCTGGCAGTGATCAGAGCCAATGTTGACCTTGCGATGTTTGTTTCTTTTGGATAATGATAATGATAATGATAATGATATATCTTGCGTGTCAATTTTTTAATGAGTCCTTCGTGGATCGGATTATTGAATATTTTTAATTATTATTTTTTTGTTTTTTTGGTTATTTTAAAAAATATATATAATATTTATTTTAATGCAATTTTTATAGAATATAATGTTTTAGGTGTAATTTGAATATATATATATAAATATATATAAAATATAGGTTGTAGAAAGTGACTAAAAACCGACAATTTTTTTGTATATATATATATCCAAATTATACCCAAAAACAATGTATCTTAAGCTCACCTTTTATTTAGTTCACTTATTCTTTTTTCCTTTAGTTACGATTTATCTTGTTCGTCGCCATTATATATATTTAATATAATGTTTTAATTTTTTAATGACATACAACATATATTTTATCTGATTTTAATTGAATTGTCGCCCTATGCTGTCGCTAAAAAAAAGTTAAAAAAGTATGTTAGATAAGAAATTAACTTAGATATATAATATATATATATATATATATATATATATATATATATATACACACACACACCTTATAAAACAACACATGTCAAATTCTAAATTCGGATCAAATTTCAGGTCAATTTTTAAGTCCAAATCGAATTATATCCGTCCAAACAAACTCTTAAATCACTAGTCGTCCAATATTATTTTCTTGAGTCATCTTAGTCTATCATAAACTCACTCAAAAGATCATAACTAAAAATACTATTGTTAACAATTTAATTCTTTATATAGAGATAAATTTTTTCTAAGTCTTTTGATGTGGAAATGAGATATTATACCTTATATTAGAACAATGTAGATATTCAAATACAAATTTTTAAGAAGTGAAAATCAATGATTAAAATAATATAATAGTCTTAACTGAATCATGAAAGTACAAAATGATGACGAAAGTACAGTAGATACCCTAAATTCCCTCATTATAAACTTATATAATAATAATAATAATAATAATGAAGAAGCATATATGAAGTGATCAAGTATGGATTGAACGCTTAAATGTTAACGAGCTTAGTATAAATTATCGATCGAGTAGGGATCGTGTATAGATGAAAAAAAATAACTTATTCGAATTAAAACTACTTAAATTCGACTTATTTTATAATCTGAGTGAAAATAATTTAAATAAGGCTCATTTTTTAAATTAAACTTAATTAGACTAGCTCGAATTTTTCAAGTCGAAAATCCTATTGATCTCTCAACTTTGCAGTAGTACATTAGATAGAACAAAAAAAGCTAGAAAGTTTCTTGGGGTGCATCATGATTCATGCATGTAAGAGAGCTTTAGCAATTAATTAAAGGAATAAAAAAAAACTTTATTTTCGATCTTTTATCTGTAATGACCAAAGTCAAACTAAATTAATGGATAGTGAACCCACGCGCATTCTTTTCACTTTGTGGAAAGCAATTGTACAGAGACAAAAGAGGACCAAGTTGAAACCATTTTCATCAATTAGTTAATTACTTTTAAAAATTAATATAAAATAATTTTAAACTATAAATTATGATTTCTTAAAGAAATGCAGAACAATTAAATCTCATTCGTTACTGTTGTAATATTCACCGTAAAACCACAGTTTCACATCATAACAATTTTAAAATATTTAAATATATATAGAACTAAAATTAAATACTCTCATTAATACCTTCAGTCATATATAACATTTTAGGTTATATATGCTATAATTAATTCAGACTCAGATTGTTACATGCATTACTTACATTTATAAAACTTTTATAATTATGCATATATACTACAACCAACTAATAAAATATTCAATACTTGACAAAACTAGCTAATTAGGCATCTTTATTTGGATATATCCCAACTAATAATCCGGCCAACTTTGAAATTTCTTTTCCCACTATTTAAATTGTAGCCTTTGCTTTTTGTCATATTAACTTTTTTGTCACTATAAATACACCATGCATCTTCCTTTGCTTCAATACCCACAAATAATTAACATCACAACCCAACCCAATCCACTTCACTTGACTCATTCATATATATATCCCAGTCCCCCTCTAGCTTGCTGTTCATTTTTGAAATTGTTACACATTATAATGGATTCTTCCCTTCACAAAATCACCATTTTATTATTCGTTTTGCTAGCCATAGCCACCCCCTTGGCATTAGGGCAAGGAACCCGGGTGGGGTTCTATTTACGTACTTGTTCTAGAGCTGAATCCATTGTTCAGTCCACTGTTAAGAAACATGTTCAATCCGATTCCACGGTTGCACCCGGATTGCTCAGGATGATCTTTCATGATTGCTTTGTCCACGGTTGCGACGCTTCTATCCTTATCGACGGAGATTCAACTGAGAAAACGGCTGGCCCAAATCTCTTGTTGAGAGGATATCAAGTTATTGATGATGCCAAAACACAGCTAGAAGCTGCATGCCCTGGAGTTGTATCTTGTGCTGATATTCTTGCTCTTGCTGCTCGTGATGCCGCAGTTTTGGTAATTCTTGTGCTTATATATATATATATATATCAATGTAAGCATTTATTGACATTTTTTTTTGTTCATGCAGGCTGGTGCATTGACATATCTGGTGCCAACAGGACGAAGAGATGGACGGGTTTCATTAGCATCTGATACTTCTAATTTGCCAAGTTTCACAGACTCGGTTGATGTCCAAAAGCAAAAATTTGCAGACAAAGGTCTCAGCACTCAAGATCTTGTCACCCTTGTTGGTAAGCATTACAAATTGATCAAAATTTAGTCTAGCAGTAACTTTTCTTTCTTTCTTTTTTTTAATTGCCATGCAATATATATGAACCTACTAATTAATATATATGGTAATGTGTTGTATATATAGGAGGACATACTATTGGAACTGTAGCTTGCCAATTTATTAGATACAGATTATACAACTACACTACTTCTGGTGGTGCTGATCCTACCATTGATCCCACATTCCTTCCCACACTCCAATCCCTTTGCCCTCAAAATGGGGATGGAAATAAACGAATCGGATTAGACAACGACAGCAGTGACAAGTTCGATCATTCTTTCTTCACAAACTTGAGAAACAGCCGCGGAATTCTTGAATCTGATCAAAGGCTATGGGCTGATGCTTCCACCAAAAATTTTGTGCAAAGGTTTATTGGAATTAGAGGCTTGGCTGGTTTGACTTTAAACCTCGAGTTTGGAAAGGCCATGATTAAAATGAGTAACATTGAAGTTAAAACTGGCACTGATGGTGAAATTCGCAAAGTTTGTTCTGCAATTAACTAGCTAGGTAGTAGTAGCTACAACATAATATAATTATAGATTTGAAAATTTGAGATAGAAAATTGTAAGTTTGATCATATAACCACAAAAATATGGAATTAATTGTTCATAATTCTCTGTCATTAATAATATTGTATGGATGATTTAATAAAATTAATTAATAACAAAAGTTCTCGCAGTTATAACATGCATGCATTCATAATTTTACATGCATGGTGATTTAGACGTACATTTTGATGTGTAAGAACATAGTATATGGTACGATATTCATTTTGTTTATGACCTTGGATTTTGTATTTGCGGGTTTGAAAATTAACCGACCTAATTATGAATTATATATATGCCCAATTAATTATACAATTTATTTATTAAAATTAAACGATGACATATTAAACATTAAAAATATTAATTTATATTTGTTTATTGAAAGTCACATGTTTGTATTAGTTTAAGACTTTTGGGTTTTATTTTTGATTCCATAAATAAAATCTTTTACTTTTTGCCAAAAAAGAAGAAGGAGAAGAGAGAGTTAAACCTTGAGTAATACTAATTGACTATGGTAAATAAACCATCCATCACTGGTTTTGTGTTCCAAATTAAGGATCGGACCCCAACGTTTAACGTTCACATTCATAGACCGATTAACCAATAGGAAAATTTTGGGTCCAATTTTAATAAGGGCATATAAATTTCAAATAAATGTAACATCTTACCCTTAATTAAGTTGCCAAATGTATATATCACATTATTCCTTCCCCCTTTCTCAATATTTTGACAAAATTGACGTACGTGTGTATAAGCTCATTTAACCTCTAAGTTAATTAGGGCAAATTACTCCTATAACATATATGATCAACTCTTTGTAGCTAGATAAAAACAAAATAAATCAAGAACACAAAAGATACAAAAATGGGTAAAACGGCTATATAAGCCTAAAATGTTGATGCTTTTGGCATGCTCCTCCTTAACCTTAACAAATTAAATGGAATAATATTAATTGTCCTAAAAAAGTTTACTTATCGCAGAGAATATATATTTCAAAATTAATTTAATTAAATAGCAATAAAAATATATCTATCTATCCGTCATCCATTTTTCTTTTTACGAATATATATATATATATATATATATATATATAATATTTTCATTGGATATTTATTTATTTTATTGTTTCTCAACATTTAATCATTCAAGTTTAATATAAAAAGGAATGAACATAAAATAAAATAATGTCTAAACTTTGTCCAATGCAATTAATAAATATGTAAAAGAGTTAGCCAACGAAAAAGTAACACCCTTTTTTAAGAAAGAGGAAATTATATTAATATCATGTTTAATTCTTGTTAGAACTTACAACAATATTAAAATAAAATAAATCCTTGATTATGCTGTTAGGTGATCATTGACAATAATTAAGGTAGTTAATTAAGTGGGAATCAAGCTGGCCTCCAGTTGAAATGGGATATTTCTTTAATATATAATTAGAATTAAAACATATACTGAGTTTAATTAAGACCAATAAAAGTATAGTATCAAATGTGGACTTTGGCATGTAGAAGTATAATTAATTAAATATTGTTAAGTATTGTGTGACAACTACATACCCGTTTCATTAAAAATAAAATAAAAATAAAAATAAAAATAAATCTCCTTTTAACTTTTTCAATTCAATCCGAAAATTCTAAAATTTAAAAATTTATTTGGTATATTCATCCATGTAAGTTTTGAAAGAACAAATTTTATAACTAGTAATACTTATTCAATTACAATTTGTAATACCTAAAAACGAATAAATTTATATAATTTTTTATGTTAAAGTTTTCCCATAGTGATTTAAAAAATCAAAACCAGATGGTTTTTCGTGGAAATTTATATAATATAATATCTTTTTTCTATGAGTAAATTATTTAATTAATTAGCTTTTTAAGTATTTTTAAAAAGAACTTTGAAATTTTGAAAAATAAGTAATAAAAAAAATATTGGGTCAATTAGAACGAAAAGGGTTTGACTCTAACTAATCAGAAAAGTCTTTCTCTTATTGCTATCTGTTTACTTGATCTTGTGAATGGGTTTGGTGAGCATTACGCGTTTATCTAGAAGAAAGAACTGCCAGACAAATATCTCAACGACAATTATTTAGTTACTCGTAATATACCAATTGCTCTCTCAATTTTACATCTACTTTTTGAAAAATAATATATATTATTAATGTTTACGTCGATATATATATATATATATATATATATATATATATATATATATATATATGTTAACGCCAAGATCTTTCTCCACGCCCCAATCACGTAAGACGTCCCGATCCTCGCAGACAAGAAAAACACAAATAACACCGAAAGCTTCGACGGCGGTTCCGTTTGGGATAGCTCAGCGTGAGAATTAAGACGTGTTCATGGTTAATAAATGGAGGAATATATATATTACAGTGTATTGAGAGAATTAAAATCTCGACCGTGTGTATGGGAGGATATGAATAATCAATATATGAGAGAACGTCATCTCCATACGATGGCTTCCTTGCTAAGTTATATTACTTTTGCTTGGATTATTGTGCCACCCACTACTACTACCGACACCCCCTCCGATCCGATGGACCT
Organism: Panax ginseng; assembly: GCA_020205605.1. Taxonomy (NCBI): domain Eukaryota; kingdom Viridiplantae; phylum Streptophyta; class Magnoliopsida; order Apiales; family Araliaceae; genus Panax; species Panax ginseng. The sequence goes on along the minus strand of CM035134.1, from coordinate 145,994,150 downwards.
CGCCGACTATATCGGTTTATCTACGCTTTTGGCCATTGCTTTTTCTCACGTAGGTTATGATCCCATCCACATTAATGCATGGCGGAGGATTGGTGTTGTCATGCTTTTTCATCATCACAAGTCAAAGTAATGAGATATTAAAATATCTAATGGGTCGATCCTTGGTCCCAATCAATCCCGGGTCAATAGAATTAAATAAAGTTGACACAATAAATGGGCTCAAAGAGTCCCATGGCTTAATAATAAAAGCCCAATAGATTATATCGATAAATGGGCCCAATCTATCCTACCAAGAATAGGAGAAATATTATGACCCAACATTACCCCTAGTTTTTTAGTTAAACAAAATGTTTAATGGAAAACTATATAAGATTCATGATATTTAGAATTTAATAAAGGCTCAAAAATAGAAATAAGTGGATCATACCCACTTTTATCATAATGTGAAGTGGAATAAGGGAGGATCTGGATAGTGGATACCCGCATAATAAGCCCAATTTGATAAAGGATCCGAATTTGAGCAGCATGGGCCAATAAGATAGAGATCCAACAACAAAGCCCTAATCGATAAGATATTCAAAGGTCATCCAAACGTATTCCACTTTAATTCCCATTATTATCGACATTAAATCACTTTGCAGCCCATTCGCAGAATCACAAGATAAAAGGTAAACCTCACCAAAATTGACGGTTTTACTCATCGATTTGAAATTGAACCTTTGAGCTTTCTTCCTTCTCTCTCGAAAAACCTCTCTTTAGCTTTCACAAACTTAACAATGGTGAATCCAAGCCAAAACCCTTCAAATTCTTCTCGATCAAACCCTAACCAAGGGGGTTCAAGTGCCAATCCACCATCTCCCACTGATTTCTTCAAGGATGGGGAACAATTTCCTCATGCCAACATCATCTCCACCGCTTTCGAATCAATCGCGAACTCTCCTAGGATTCAGATCATGTTCCGGATAACTTTGCTATGAGGGCTCCATCTCACGAGGAGCGAATGTACCAATGACTGCAGACGGATGGGTCGCAATGCCGACTACTCTCTTTGGAAAAGGGGTTCGCCTACCCTCCACGCCTTCATGGTTACCCTCCTAGGGTTTATTGGAGTAGGCTTCGCATGAATGGTGCCCAACTCCTATATCCATATCTTGGCGTGCTCATCGCTTACGTCATGAACTAGGGGTTACCCTCTCTGTTGATCTCTTCTTTACCCTCTTCTCTATTTGGCGAGATCCCGAGAACGAGGGTTCAAAATCTTGAGCAAACAAGGTCCCCACGCCCAAACTCGAAATTCGAGAAGAGGCCCTCGATGAGCAGACCCTCGAAAGCAACAAAGGATGGCACGAGAAATGGTTCTTCGTCATTGGTCCCGAATCTCCTCCTTCCCGATTGGACCACTTGAGCGATCTCTGCGACTTTCGGTGACATCCCCAGGGCGCGTGAGGAGATGGGCGACTTCATGAATAAAATCCCTTCTCAAGAGTGGAGCTTCACTCTCTTGACCAAGCAAGCATGGTTGTATGACCATAAACGTAAGTCTTGGACCATTACGTGATATAATTTTTGAAATGTTTATGTGGTACAGATTTTAACTTGTGATTATTTGCGGTGTCTTTGATCAAACCAACTTCCTCGGAGGTAAAAGACTTGGAAGATTTCTTGGCGGGGAGGATCATTGATGCAAATGAAGAACTCCCTAATGAGGAGCCTTCCGAACCGAACCTCCCGCCTCGAGAGCCAACAACAACTCCGCCGGGATGATGACCCGAAGGTCGACAATCCTATCATCCTCAAGCGGTCCTCCGACCTCGGCGAAGGAAGAAGGCGCAAAAGGGCGAGACTCTCGCGAGATAAATCCCGAAAGCGACGAGGAGGTACTTCGGAGGTAAATCCACAAACGATTCCTTCAATTGAACCCACAACAACCTCTCGAACCAACCCTACCAACTTACAACCAATTCTACCAACTTCGAACCAAATCTAAGAAAGAGGAGTCTCTTGACATTCCTCCACACGATCGGGCGAAAGTCCTTCGTGCTAAAAAATTGAGAAGCAAAATAATTCCTTCATCGCCGAAGCGAACTCGCGTTCCCCTCCTTCAACATCCAAACCCCATTAAATGAAACCCCAACACCTAGCGGCCGGCAGGTTGAAGCCAAACCCTTCTCCGTCCGAAAATGAAAACGGCTTTTTGGACGGCCGGCTGGTTCGACTTTCGAACCTTCTTCAACTCCCGAGCCAATGCCACTCGATCACCTTCTCCAGAGGCAATGCATGCGGATCCTTCACCGTTCGCGATCGGCTATTTTACGCCTCCTCAAGGATCAATGACATCCGAATTTCAAAGATGATGCCATGGGTTCACCGACTATGTGGCCTCGGTTTAATGCCAACTTCCCTTTCAACTGCTTTGAGGCCTTTGTTCGTGAGACCGATGACCATCGGTTCGGGAACGATTCAACGGGATTTGCTTCTCAATGAGGCATGAGCTACTTGGCTAGGGTAAATGACTCTTCTCTTCCTTTGCTTACTTACTTTCATACTCATACATCCGTCGATTGAATAACATTGAACATGAACAGCAAAATGTCGTCTTCTTGGACGTCTGCGCCCCAGATCTCTCAAAGTGAATCCGAGGAGAAGCGTTGAAGAAGGAAAATTCCCTCCTGAAATCTGCCCTGGCTCGGGAAAGGACTCATCGTGAAGGCCTTCTTCATACTAATGAAGGTCTTCAGAAAGAGTTAGCCCAAGCTAAGGGAGAAGTGAAGGCCTCCAAGGAAGAACTAAAGTCGACTAAGGCTCAAGATCTTTGAAATTGTCAACATGAACGTCGACTTAGTTCGGAGGAGTGGCGAGGATGAATAAGATCAAGGAGTTGAAGTCCAACGCCAAAATCTTGACCAAGACGATCCGTAAGATGGAGCAGGATGAAAAGCTTCAACTTAATTTACGGGAGGCGCTTGAAGCAGAAATCCCGAAAACTAAAGCTCTTCGGGACCTTGGGCCTCCTTTAACTGATGCTCTTCGCAAAGAAATTTGTGAAGAAGAGTATAGAACTCAGACGAAATAAATGAAGAAATCATGAGAATTCACAAAAAAAGCTACGAGCTCTGCCAAGTCTTGGCAAGGAAAGGTTGATCAAGGCTAACTTAGATCCTTACCTCTTTGGACTCTTCTGGATGATGATGGAGCTACACCAAGCACCAAATTTTATGGATTGTCTTAGGTCTTATTATGAATATCTCAGTAGAAATTTTATGTTTATTTCCTTGTTTGTAAATGAATTTAAATATTAATGAGAAATGATTTTCTTCCTTATGACTTCAAAGATGTACTTTTTATTTTATGTCAATACTTCAATATGAATTTATATGGACAAGTATACAAAAACCCTTTCGAGAATTTAACTTCAAATGATTAAGCATGTCATATATGAGATAAACATGTCATGTAATGAGATAAAGTGATGTTAAGGGACGAGGCATTCCGAACTCAACACTTAAATAAAATAAAGTACCAAATACTCATCATTCAAGTGTGAGATCGGTCATTTGTTTACCACTATAGGATGAAACAATTATACGAAAACCAAGATATAAGGATCAAGACATAAGGACCAAGATATAAGGATCGAGATATAAGGACCAATTGTGACCATTGACTTTACCACCCCGGTAAAATCAATATAGATCCTTCGTCTACCACTCGGGGTAGAACGATTAAATGGGTCGCCATCGAATGGCCAATGAGTCCTACCATACCTCCTTACACCCATAGTGACCATAGGACAAAATAGGACCGGGACTAATAGTGACCATTGATTTACCACCCGGTAAAATCAATATAGGATCCTTCGCTCACCACTCGGGGTAGAACGACAAATGGGTCGCCATCGAATGGCCAAATGAAGTCTCTACCATACCTCCTTACACCATAGTGACCGTAGTAGGACAAAATAGGACCGGGACCAATAGTGACCATTGATTTACCACCTGGTAAAATCAATATAGGATCCTTCGCTCACCACTCGGGGTAGAAACGACAAATGGGTCGCCATCGAATGGCCAAATGAAGTCCTACCATACCTCCTTACACCATAAGTGACCGTAGGACAAAATAGGACCGGGATCAATAGTGAAAAAGTGTCTTTCTATTGATAATGAACGATAATATCTGAGACTTAGATGAACTAACTTGATCTTTATTGAAAGTATTTCAAGCCCGCCTTGACGTGCCAAGTGTTTTTGATTTTGAACCATCTAATGCCCTTAACCAGGAAAGTGCCTTGTTTGGATACTTCGATCACCTCATATGGTCCTTCCTCGGTTTGGCATTAACTTTCCAGTATTTTGAGGTGTAGAAGCTTGGCTTTCTCCGAGGATCTAAGTCTCCTACTTGAATCTGCGAAGTTTGACTCCTTTGTTGTAATGCTTCGCTACTCTTCGTTGATAAGTTGTACCAATTTAAGTAGAAGCAACTCTCTAACTTCTTCTAGTAGATCTAAATTGGCCTTGATCCTTCGTCATTGTATATTTCTTTTGTATTGATCGACCAAGACTTGGAGATCCGATTTCGACAGCGGGGACTAAGGCATCGCATTACCATAGCCGGTCGAAAGGGTGAATCCTCAGTGGTAGTCCTTGGTGTAGTCCGGTAAGCCCACAACACGTTGAAGCAGCCTCCTCCGCCATCTTCCTTTAGCTTCATCTAGTCTGCAAGGCTTGATCCAGATTCAGTCACGTCTGTTGGTCACCTCAACTTCGCCATTCGACCGTGGATGAGCCATCAAGTCTTCTTATGTTGAATCCCCAACTCCTTTAAAATGCTTCAAATTTTGATCCCACAAACCGACGTCCGTCTGTTGTCCGATATTAATACTCTAGGGATCCCAAGCGAAACACTACGGATTCTTTTATGAACTTCAAGCATTCTTGCTCAGTAATTAACCGGCGGCTTCTTTCTACCCACTTAGTCATGTAATCAATAAGAACTATGACAAAACTAACTTGACCTTTAGCTTTAGGCAATGGACCCAATATATCTACCCCTGATAAATGAAGGGTATAGGAGATAAAATCGAGTATAGCTCTTCCTATGGGCGATGTGGGATCGGATTGTTGAGTTGACACTTTTCACATTTCTCGACATACTCTGTAGCTTCCTTGAAAATTGTAGGCCAATAGTATCCTTGTCAAGTACTTTGTAAGCCAAAGATTTAGCGAACCATATGATCACCGCAAATGCCCTCGTGAACTTCCCGAAGAGCATATTCCGCCTCAGATGGGACCAGGCACTTCAGTAATGGTGAAGAAAAGGCCAATCAGTAAAGATCGCCATCAATAAGAGTAAAGTTGGCGCTCTTGTATTTGATCTTCTTTCTATCATCGATCCAGAAGGAAGGACGCCATCTCGCCAAATATTCGATGTAGGGGTCATCCAAATTAGTTAGTTGCTCGATACACATCACAACTTCATTTGAACACTCTACGGTACATTGCAGAACTTCCAAGTAAACCGATCCGTTAAAAACATCTCGCATCCGTAGTAGATTTAATTTTGACAATGCATCGGCGATAGAATTGTCATTACGCCTATGCCCCGAAATTGCATGAAGCGAAAATCGCGATCGGTCCTTTAACTCCGCCAAATACTTGATCATTCGATTCCCACGAGCTTCATAGTCCCCTCGATAGGCGCTTGACAACCAACTAAGAGTCATGTAGATGATAAGGTTAGGACCTCTAGACTCTTTTGCCAATCGAACACCGCAAGACCGCTTCATACTCGGCCGTTGTTTGTCGCTTTAAATCCAAATCGATGGCTCGTTGAACTTTGAACCCGTCCGGGACTCGTCAAGATAATTCTCGCCCCACTAACAATGACTAGGGTAGAAGAACCATCCGCATATAGAGTCCAAACATTCTCGCTCCTCGTCAAGAAGCGCGAATCCTTTCGACGGAGGATTCACTTAGGTATTTCTAAGATTCGCTTCGTGAACGAACATTCTACTATGAAATCGGCCAAAGCTTGGCCTTTGATAGCGGTTCGTGGATGATATTCGATGAAAAACTGTGACAACTCCATTGTCCACGCCGCTAACCTTCCTGAAACTTCTGGCTTGCCCATCACCTTCTTCAATGGTTGATCCGTGTAGACAACCAGGAGCCGACCTTGAAAATACTGCCGAAGCTTCCTACTAGCAATTATCAAGGCGAAGGCAAATTTTTCAATATTTGGATACCTGGTTTCAGCATCTCGCAGGACGTGACTGACATAATAGACTGGATGCTGTCTTCCACTGATCTCCCGAACCAGCACTGCTCCAACCGCTAACGAACTTGCCGCCAGATATAGATATAAGGTCTCCGCTGGAATGGGTTTCACCAATAAAGGAGCCGAAGAAAGATACGCCTTTATGCTCGGAATGCGTCTTCACAATCAAGTCCATGGAACGTCTTCGCATTCTTGCCCTTTTAAAGTATCAAAGAAAGGAAGGCACCTCTCTCGCAGATTGGCGACGAACCTCCTTAATCGCCGCAATCTCGCCACGACGTTGGACGTCTTTGAATGACCGAGAGTCTTCATATCAAGAATGGCTCGAATCTTCTCCGGGTTGGCCTCGATACCCCTTTGACTAACAAGATAACCCGTAAACTTCCTCGCACCGAGGCCGAAAGTGCATTTGGCGGATTAAGCCTTAGTTGACGATGACAGACGATACCGAAAGCATTCCTCAGATCGTCTAAATGACTATGAGCGCATGCTTTTCACAATCATGTCATCAACGATACCTCCATGTTCCTTCCAACCGCCATCGAAGATGAAGTTCATCATTCTCGGTAAGTGGCTCCAAGATTTATAAGGCCAAAAGTCATCTTCAGAAAGCGCATAATCGAACGCGGTGTGTAATAAACGATCTTTGGGATGTCCTCTTTACGCATGGATATTTGGTGATAACTTTGAAAAAGCATCCATAAAGCAAAGAACGCATACCCAAGTGGCATCGATAAGTCGATCAATATGGGGGAGAGGATAAAAGTCCTTCGGCAAGCTTTATTGAGTCGATTGTAGTCGATGCAAACCCGCCATTTTCCATTCTCGCTTCGC